>CDFE01038584.1:0-48945 GCA_000826465.1 Acanthamoeba mauritaniensis | reverse complement strand
AACCCTAACCCTAACCCTAACCCTAACCCTAACCCTAAACCCTAACCCTAACCCTAACCCTACGCATTTCCCCCAAGCCTATTGGTTCTATGCAGCTCGTAAGTTACATAAGACCACCACCAGTCAGTCCGCCAGGAGATCACCTTGGCATAGTTCTGTGCCCTCTAGCCTGGGCCTCTTCGCCTTGGGTTGCTTCTTCCTGGTGGCAGTGGAGGTTGTGGAGGTCTCGTGCGCGTAACGCTTCTGACCTCGCTCTCTTCGACTCAGAGCCGGCGGCGCTGAGATTGCCAGACGGTGCGGCTGGTCCACCAGCGACGCCACCGTGGTTATTGTCAGCACCGGCGCCACCGTGGCTGAGGAAGAGATGGAAGAAGCGAGAGATGGCGCTGGGGATGCTGGCTGTGCGCTGACGAAGGGCACTGCCTTGCGCTGCGCTAGCAGCTCGCTGCGCATCTTTTCCATGCGCACCTCGATCTTTGATTTCCGCCTCAGCGATCGGTCGACGCTCATCTTCGTCGGGGTGGAGGCCACGCTGCTGCTCGCGAGATCTCCCTCGTCCAGCGAAGGAGCTGGCTGGACGTCGGCTGCGCCGCGGATGGAATCGAGAATGGCATCGATCTGCGCGAGCTGCTTGTCCAGGGCCAGGCTCTCCTCCAGCATGGCTTGCTGTCGCTCCGTTGCTCTCTCCGCCTCTTCTTCCTGTCGCCAGACCTCGCTCTCTCTCGCTGGCTCCTTCCGCTGTTCCTTTCTCAACTTCTTCAGTCCCTTGCTCCTCGCTGTAGTCGCCGCCGACTTGGTCTTTTTCGTCTTCTTTTGCTTCTTGGTGGGCGCTTCCGAAGTGGCGTCCTGTGTCTCGACGTCGAACGCATCAACGAAGTAGTGTTGGCGGGGGTCGCCGTCCGAGGAGATCGGCTTCTCCCACTCTTCTACCTCGGCGTCGGCTTCCGCCGAGGCCTCGTGAACAGCTGCTTGCTCTCTGCGTGGCAGACCGTCCTCCTCCACGCTCTTGCGCTTCTTGCTTGCCGCGGTGTCGTTCGCGCGCTGCTTTCTCTTTTCCTTCTTCTTCTTGTTGGCCTTCCTCTCGGCCTTCTGGACGCCCTCTCTCTCCCTCTTCTCCGCTGTCGCCGCCTCGGCAGCCTCCTTCTGAGGCGCAAACATCCTCCTGAATTGGCCGTCGGCCACTTCCTCGGCATTGACCACCATCGTGCCCCACGCCCTGTCCTCCTCCCCCTCTTCGTATTCTCCTCCTTCGTCGCTGTCCTGTCGTACGATGATCGTGTCGCTCGAGGCAAGGTCGACAAACTCGCCAGCGGTCAGCATTGCTGCTGCGGAAGCCTTCCGGCCGGAAGAACTTGAAGAGGCTGACGACGAAGATAGCACCGCCGAAGAACTATCGCCACAAACTTGGGAGGCCGATACGTGTAGTTCTGCCTGCTCCTGGCTCGCCTGTGCTTCCTTGGCTTCCTTGAACTCCTCGATCAGCGACTTGAGGACTACCTCCGAATTGGCCGAGTAGACCTGCTCGATGAATGGGTGCATGAAGAGGTCAACCGCGCGTGGACGTTCGTTAGGATCTGCGTTTAGGAAGAGAGCGATGATTGGCGCGTAGCCTTAACGTCAGTGCTGGCTCCGGGGTGTGAGGACGTCGTAACACGCGGAGGAGGCTGAGCAACTAATACCCTTGATGAGACACTGGCCAATGAAGTCATTTAGTTCCGGAGACCACTGTTCCGGCTCGGCGAGTGTTGGCGGAGGACGGATGGGAACCATCCTTGAATGACAAACAGAAGGGTGGCCATCTTTCTTTAGCACTGCGGTTCAACGGGGAAGGGCACAGGTCGAAAGGCTACGCGCAGAGGGAGCTTAAATAGAAAAGTGGGTACCTCATTGCACGCATGGGATTCATGTCCGCGAACGGAGGAGCTCCCTGCACCATCTCGATGACAGTAATGCCGAGCGACCACACATCCTGATTTGTTTCAGAGAAGGGCGCTACACAAGTCAGAGAGCCCGCGCGGTACTGTGGGGGGCCATAATTTCTCAAAATGGGGGGGAGGGTACCGCTTTGAAGTCATACTTGCCTGCCGACGACGATAAGGCGCAAGCCGTGGCTACCTCTGGACATGTATAGAAAAAAAATGCGTCAGTTTTTTCGTCTTTGCATTGTGATCTTACACTGGGGCGCGCTGTAGCGAGACGCATCGTACCTGGAGCCATCCACAGCGGTGTGCCCAACACCTTATCTGACGTTCGAGATTCAGCACCGTTGCCCGAGAACTGCTCGCTCACGCCGAAATCGGCTGCGTGCATAGACCACCAAAGGAAGGCTTAGCGCGGTGCAGTGTATACGTGGCCGCAACCAGGTGCAGCAGGGAGACCACAACGAGCTGTACCAATCTTGACCTGAGCTTGGTCGTTCAGCAAAATGTTGGCTGCCTTGACATCCCGGTGGATAATGTTTCTCGAGTGCAGATAGATGAGTGCCTTGAGAGTATGGAAGCACACCACCGCCACCTCGGATTCTGCAGAAGAAGAGAGTAAGTCACGACACATGAGAACGAGAGGTAAAAGGATGGCGCAGACGATTTGGGGGGGGGGGTTCAGGGAGTGTTAGTTGTGGTGCACCAGTGAGCGGACGAGAGATGTCGATCAGGTCCCGCAGAGAGCCCAACGCACAGTACTCCATCAGTATCTAACGAGGAAGGATAGGAAGAACTTGACATCATCAGTGAAAAACGCACTGACCAGCGGGGGTCGAAACATACCCAGACCGAATCTTGTTCGTAGATGCTGCCGTAGTACGGCACAATGTTGGTGTGGCTGCATTCACGCAAGATGTCGATTTCCTTGCGGAATGATTCCTCGTTGTCGAGCTGGATATTGATGACCTACATGCGGCGTAAGAAATGATTAGGTGGGAGAGATCACAGAACTGTTACCTCAGGTGCTACTGCTTGCTGCTGCTTGTGCAGTCGTACCTTGACCACAAGAATCGCTCCGGTCACCGCACGCGCTTTGTACACCTCTCCGTAAGACCTGGACCACGAAGAAAGAAAACCTTGAGTTCTCTCTGGAAGGTTAACCCACGCGATTGTTCGAAATTATATGATGGCTTGGTCAGCAGCTACGCACCCTTCCCCCAACTTCTCGACCAGTTGCAGATTGGAAAGAGCCTCCTTGCCCGAAAGATCCTTCCACGTCAGATCCTCTTGGACATGCAACCGATGTACGAAGTTGTACGGCTGTGATATGGTGCTCCTAATTCCATGCTCCAATTCTGGTGGGGGTAGGGATTTGGTAAGAAGAAGGAGAGAAGCCTCAAGCGCGTCTAGAAGGGGAGGGGGGATGTGGTGACAGTTACGCGTACCCTTCTTCATTACTTTGAGGCTCTTTCTATGCTGGCGTTGCTCCTTCTTGGTGAGCTTGATCTGCGGCGTAGTCGGGCCTTGGATGCGCGAGCCAGCGGCAAAAGACAAAGGCGATGGTTGCATGGAGTCCTCCGACGACGACGACGACGACGACGACAACAATGTTGAAGCCCTTTCCCGGTGGTTAACACTCTCGAGAAGGTGCGGCAGAGGGTTGGTGGTGATGATCTTTGAGCCTCGTCTGCGCGGCGTGAGCGTGGCTCGGCCACCGACGGTGCGGTAGATGACGCTGCCACGGGTCCCCGGCGAGCTCGTTCGCAACGTGCTGAGCGATGGTGTTGCAGTGAAAGTGAAAGGCTGACGGTCGGCAGCGGGACTTAGGGGAGGAATCGTCGGCCTGCTTGCCACCGGCGAAAAGGGGCTGCTCGCCCTGTCACACTGTTGTTGGTGGGTTGCAGGCTGCAGCGGGTGCGTTGTGAGTGGGGACCACCTCAACTCGGGTTGCTTAAAAGGGAGCTCTCGTACCTTTTGGTGTGGTGCATCATCTGCTAGCGAAGGAGAACAAAAGGAGTTTAGGTAGTGGCCGGTGGGGGGGAACGATTTCTGAGGGGGGGGGTCTTGAGAGCAGTACCGGAGGAGCTCTTGCGAGGGCTCAGATGGTCGCGAATGATGGTGTCGCCGGCGGAGAATGAGCCATTCGTGATGTTCTCCTTATCCACGTTGTACACTCGCCCGGCCGACTGCTTGGCGAGGGTTCCGCGCCCAAACAGTGGGTTCATCGTGAGATTGACCCTTGCTTTGTCGTCGAGGATTTCGCCGTTGCTTGCGCCCCTGAGCGGCTCTTTCATGAGCGCCCTTGGTAGCTTGCGCAAGGAGGGCGAGAATAGAGGCGTGCGGCTCTTCCTCTCCATTTATCTGAGACGTATTTAAATGACGCACAAGTGTCAAAATTACATTCGGATTTCCCATCCATACAGGGCCAACGTGGTGTAGGTGGGTGCAGCCCACACTTACCTCTGCCGTTATTCAATGATATGAGCTGGCACACAGGACGCAAATAATCTTGGCTCAAGTCAACACACTTGAGTGTCCGCCTTAGCTCTTGGCCCCCTTTCTTCTTCTTGCGCTCCCCAACGGAACGCAACGGCCGTTTTGGCGGGAACCAAGAAAAAAAGAAAACAAAACAAAATAATAAAGAAATTATTGAGCAACGCTGGTTTTCTTTTCCGGGCCACTTGAGAGCTTCCAGAACATTCGCGAAAGATTGGATTGCTCGCACGTAGCGGCATATCCTTGGCCCTGCCGACACAACTTTCGTATTGCTACGCCGTGTCATCAAAGAAGAACCAGAATGATGAGTGGAGGTGAAAACCCGAACAATGACAGCGTCGTTGGGACTGTACCCGATGGGATTTCTAGCATCAGCTGGAGCCCCAAGTCCAACATCTTTGTTGCCACCTCGTGGGACAATCAGGTATAGGCCCTTTCTCTTTCTCTTTCTCTCATTCGCTTTCAAATGTGGGGGGGGGGCAGTAAATTAATAAGATGTATTGACATGCGATTTTCTTGCAAAGGTGCGCTGCTGGGAGGTTACTGGCCAGGGTGCCGTGCCCAAGTTGTCCATGTCGCATCAGCAGCCAGTGCTGTGCTCTACGTGGAGCAAGGACGGCATGCGAGTATTCACAGGAGGCTGCGACGGAGTGGCCAAGTGCTGGACCCTCCAGACTGGCCAGGCAGTGGATATCGGCAAGGTACGCACGCACGCACACACCACACACTACATGCGCGTTAACGGTTTCTTCTTCTTCTTCTTCTTCTTCTTTACCCTTCAGCACGGCGCACCGATCAAGACTGCGCACTACATAGACGAGCTCCAAATGCTCTGTACCGGTAGCTGGGACAAGACCTTGCGCTACTGGGACGGAAGGTCACCCACGCCCGCGGCCACTGTGAACCTGCCCGAGCGTGCCTATTGCATGGACGTGGCCTATCCTCTTGCCGTTGTTGCCACTGCCGAGCGGCATGTGCTCATCTACAATCTCAGCAACCCTGCCGTCGAGTACAAGGTGCGTTGATTCTCTTTGCGCGGTCCTACACACACACACACACACACACACACCACAAGCGGCGGCCGCCGCTACTCGAAGACCCACGTGGAGTGCTAACAGCTTTTTCGCGCTCCTCTTCTTCCATTTACTGCAGCGAATCCAATCACCTCTCCGCTACCAAAGCCGAAGCTTGGCCTGCTTCCCCGACAAAAAGGGCTTTGCTCTCGGTTCGATCGAAGGTCGTGTGGCCATCCACCACGTCGAGGATGCTGACAGCAGGTACGTAGCAGCTGCTTCCGCGGTGGTTCCATGAACCCATCGACGAGACGTGTGGTGTGGCGACACACCGCGTTTCTCTTGCCCTAAGCTAAGCCCCTCCCCCGTTATACGTTGCATAACAGCAAGAACTTTGCTTTCAAGTGCCACCGCGACACCGCACGTGACAGCAACGCTATCTACGCGGTGAATGCCATCTCCTTCCACCCTGGCTACGGCACCTTCTCCACGGCCGGCTCTGTGCGTACTCCCGTGTCGCTCAAGCGAAGAGAGAGAGAGAGAGAGCTTACGGGCATCTACAACTGACGCACTTCTTTTATGTTTCTCCAGGACGGGACGTTCCACTTCTGGGACAAGGATTCGAAGCAGCGCCTCCACAGGTTCCAGAAGATGCCACAGCCCATCTCCTGCACGGGCTTCAACTTTGATGGCTCCATCTTCGCCTACGCGTGCTCCTACGACTGGAGCAGGGTACGTCGTCGTCTTAAGAAAGAAGAAAGGAGGGAAGGAACGACTACTGATGGGTCTATTGTTCTCTTCGGTCCTCTCTCTCTCTCTCTGTCTGTCTGTCTGTCTTTTGTCTCGTGGTCGTACAGGGAACGGACAACTACAACCCGGCCACGTCCAAGAACTACATCCTTTTGCACGCCACCAAGCCTGCCGAGGTTCAGGGCCGTGCGAGGTCGTAAGAAGGCCCGCGGGACCACCCTTCCGTCGTGGTGCGAAGAAGAACCAAACAAAAGAGAAGAGACAACGTGTCATTCTTGTCTTGTCGAAAGCGCCGTGTGCTGCTGCGGCGCCATGCTCAAGAGAAGATTAAATGGAATTCTTTGTTATTAAAAAACTGTTAATAAAAGAAAATATGCTATATCTACACACTGTGAGGGGCGGATGGAGCACCTCCTCCTCCTCCTCCTCCTCATGAGTGGTGCCCTGGCTTTGGTTGCCATTTCTGGAATTTGGCTTTGAAGTCGGGATCGAGAGCAAACTTGGCCGTGTCCGAGGACGAGGGGGGCTCGTGATGAGGAGCTCGAGACGGTTGATGGCCTGCCTGCGCAGATGTAGTCGTTGAGGATGAAGATGAGTCGTATTGTCGGCTGTTCCTATCCTTCGCATCGAGGTAGGTCTTGTACTTGTCCACCCACTCTTTCGGCATGGAGGGATCGTCATTATTATGGGACTCGCGCGGATTCACGAGCCGTTCTGTTTCTTCATCCACTTCGGTGCTCGGGCAGCAACCCATGATCTTGCGCGACGTGTGGCAACCCCCCCTTCTCGTCTTTCTTCTCTCGTTCGCTTCCGCTTTTCCTTCTCTCTTTCCTTCACGCCCGACCACAAGAAATAGAAGAGGAAAGTCTGTGTCTGCGGCCGAGAGAGAACTGGCCCCCAAAGGGAACCGCAATCATGGACAAGGTGGGCGAAACGCTGGAGCGGCTGCGGGAGGAGGGAAAGCTCCCGCGCCTTATCGCGTTCGACCTGGACTACACCTTGTGGAGCTGCTATTGCGAGTTCCAGTTGCCGCCCTTCACCCCCGCCACCAAGGGCGCGCCGGCAGGTGGCACCGGCGGCAAGGGGAAGCAGACGAGGCACAGCGGCGGTCCGGGCGCGGATGCCTTCGACAAGCACGGCGCCGGCATTCGCCTCTACCCGGACGTGCGCCCCTTATTCCAGGCTCTCCTCGCTCTGCAGAAGGAGCTCGGAGGAGGAGAAGGAAAGGAGTTGGCGCTGGCGGTGGCCTCACGCACTCCGACGCCGGACCACGCCACGCAACTCCTCACCGCACTGGGCATGCTGGACAGGTTCGCTTCAAATCGCACCGCTCGCTTGCGCGCTATCCTTGCATCGATGATGATCGGGTGTATTTGTGGGTCCCGTGTGCATGCAGCTTCCAGAACCATCAGATCTTTCCAGGCAGTAAGATCACGCACTTCAATCGCATCAGAAAGCAAACACAGCTTGCCTTTGAAGATATGATCTTCTTCGACGATGGTAGCCATCGCATTGGAAGCTCTCTCGCTCGCAACTCACAATCCACTCTCGATATTTTACTCACTCTTCGTGCTGCACAGAAAGGAGGAACGTAAAGGAGGTGGGCGCCATGGGTGTGACCGCCGTCCTTGTTGACAACGGCCTCACCTGTGCCGACTTTCTGCGAGGCACATCCGCCCCCCACCTGTACCCTTCCGATCCGGCTGTGGGTCGCTCACCGTCTTCAAGTTGTGCAGGGCTGAACCAACATGCCGAACGTAGAGCAGATGCCTGACAGTCGGTTTCAAATGAATTATGGATGGACCCGACGTGGGACGCTACATATATACACTGTTCGCGAAACACTCTATTATGCTTCCGTTTGATGTTGAATCATGTGCTAACTGTACAGGCGAGTAAAGGTGTGGGATGGTTCAGGCCAAAACACGCTGCTTCTGGTCCTTACTGGTCGTGCGCCTGAATGAAGAGGATGCACCACAAAGCACAAAGGAATAATCAGCCAACAATCATAGGGACCACCCCAATCCCTGCCGAGGATGTGTGACACACAGCGTCAATAGTGGTCAGAGTAAGATGCGTTCTCACTTGCATGCTTGATCCGCCAGAGAAAGAGAAAATCTATGTCCAGTGGTTTACCGAGGTGATGCATCTGTATCACCCCGACCTAAAGAGCTGAACAAACGATAGAGGAGGGAGAGAAGAGAGAGGAGTAGAAAGCGGAGGATCAAGCAAGCATCAAACCTTTTACCATTCATCATCCCACTCTCTCTCATGGTGTTCCCTTATTGTTGGTGTCTTCTCAGTTAAGCAGTTGGTTGGTCGTGGGAGGAGGGCCGCCCAAAGAGGGGCGGCCACTTGCAAAAATTTGGCTATGTAGCCAAGCTACGTGCTTGGAAGTTGGGGTGTCAGCACATACCCGCCCGTCCCGAAACGGTCATCGGCGTGTATCCTTTCACCCTGCCATAAGGACGGCTAACCTTCCCCCTCCCTCGTTTGGATTTTTATGCGGCCACCCCACGAATTTCAATTATGGGAACGACGCACAAAAATAATCCCCCCCCCCAATGTCTTGGTGTTGGGTGGGTTGGTGGTACCGTGATAGAGCGCGTCTCACTGTTGGGAGGGGTGCGACTCGTCGGTCAGGCCAGAGAGGTATTGAGGTACTCCACAAAGGTGTCGCCGATGTGCTCCACCCGCGGCGGGTGCATTTGCGAGATCTTGAGGAACTGGCGCTGCATTCGTCGCAGCTCTGCGAGGTTGAACTTCTTCACCAGCCGAACGTGCGCCGCTAAGTCAAGGAAGTCAACCACACAGATGGGGCATAGGTCACACGACACTGAGCACGCACACGCACAGACGCGCAGAGACAGGTAGGAGAGAAGAATTGGAGGCGGGGGAGGGGTTGTAAAAGGATATCTTTTGCTCGGCCTTGGGTACGGCGACGCAATCCCCGAGCATTGCGTGCGTCTGGGCCTGCAGGATGGCGGCGATGATCTCCTGGGTGGTCTTGTCCAGCTCGTACACGAAGTTGGTGTCGGAAATCACTTGCTGTGGTGGTACAATAGAGAAAGGGGCGCATCGTTAAGAAAAAACGCAGCAAAACAAATAGCAATCAAGTGTTGCGGGCGTGGTAAGGTGCGTACGGGAAGGGTGGCGATGTTTGGTGGCTTCTGGTGTCGTTCAAAGAGCGCTTCATTGATTCGATCCAGCGGAAGCTCTTGGCCTGGTTGACCGTTGGGGGAGGAGCAGAGTCAGGCAAGCAGCAGCCGCATAGAGGAAGACAGGGGGAAAGAGAGGAGGGGGGGGGGTAACGACCTCGCTCTAGTCGGAACAAGGGCGCGTCCCACCGGTTCTTCTCTATGGGTGCCTCAAAGCGGCTGGCCAGGTCTTTGAGGCTGAAGAGAGATGTGAACGGCGGTCACATCGCAACGACGTTAGGCAGCGTACTCTCTTGTAGCAGTGGGGAGGCGCCACAAAGGAAGGCGTAAGACGTACAGGACGGGGTCGAGCCGCTTTTCACCCCGGCCGTCATTCCACTCCAGCGCAGTGTCAAGAGGAACGTCGAACCAGATCTTCGCAATGGGGGGAAAAGACAAAAAAAAAAGATTAATTGCACGCGGCAAGAGCGATGCTGTGTGTGGTCGGTGGTACCACGCAATTGGGAGTGCGCTGAGCACGAGCGATGCAATAAAGCTCGTAACGGTAGCCCTTGATGTAGTTCATCGAGTCAAGAATGACCACGCAGTCCTTCGACAGAAAGCGCTCCACCCCGGCCTTCAATCCCGCCCGGAGGTTCTTCTCAGAAAAATTATCTTGGCTTGGTCAGCATCAAGCACCACCCGGGTGCAACATCCCCCCCCCACACGCTCTTTATCTCTTCTTCCCGCGCGCCAGAGAGAATCATCGTCGAGCGGCATACCTTTATAGCCATCGGCCTTTGTAATGTGCAAGGATTCTTCATTGATTAGGTGCACCTTCTTGCCGCTCTCCACGAAGTGCTTCTCCAGCAACTGGGCATGATGGGTCTTCCCGCTGCAGGGAATGCCACAGATGACCACCAGCGGCATCTTCGCTGGAGGAGATGAGATCTCACCCGCGTGAAGAAAGAAAATAGGGGAAAAACAGTTTGTCGCAGACCAAAGGGAAAAGAAATAAAAGAAATGATAATTGATAAGACGTTTGCGTGGCGCATCACATCACATCTTTCTTGAAGTTCTCTTCTCCACCATTGCTGCATTCTACTTGCTGCGTAACACTGCGCGATCGATGAATTCACCCGAACCCGGTCTGATGGAAGCCTTTGCTGCCGTGACTCAAGCCGTGCGCACGGCCACTCGCCAAAGTACTTTCTCCTCCTGGCGGCCCATCCCGTGACGTTTTATATGGCCTTTGCTTGGGTACTGATGTATCTTTCACAGCGTTCTATGGCGACAACTTGTGGGTGGAGCCCGACGTGCGTCTTTCATCGCCCGTTGCATCGCATCATCAGCATCAGCTTTTTTTAACTTATTTTTTACTCTTTCGTCATCAGATGGAGGAGATCTTGTCGGGTGGCACTCCTGCGGACCACTCGCCCCTCGCAACAAGTCTGGGCGACTTTGAAGTGCTCGGCTCCGAGCTGGACGCCGAAGGTACCGTACTACAAACGCCTACCTCTCAGCGCGCTTGTGGCGCTCGTTTATTATAATAAATAATTGGCTTGTGCAGAGGAAGAGGTGGACATTCCCCGCGGGGAGAGGAAGGCACCCCTTTCGCCCCAAGAGTGGCACTCCTTCTTCGACGAGACCGGCAGGATCACCAACGAACGCAAACTCAGGAAGAAGATCTTCTACGGGGTACACCCTCCCGCGTTGGCGATGTGGTGTTTGCTGCTGCCGTCGTTTTAAATAATAATGGCTTGTGCTTCAGGGTGTCGATCCGTTGATCCGTCGAGAGGTGTGGAAGTACTTGCTCCATTACTATCCCTTCGATTCCACCCAGGAGGACCGGCTTATCATCAGGCAGAGCAAAGCGTACAGCACATCCATCACTCCTCTAACTCTTCCAATTGGGAATTGCTCGGCTTAGCGTAGCACACCCTCCCCTGGCATCATCTCAGGGTCGAGTACCGGATGTACAAAACGCAATGGGAATCGATCACGCCTGAGCAGGAAAGCCATCACTCCATCTTCAGAGAGCGCAAGCACGCCATCGGTATGGCTTGCGTCCTCGCTCTCGCTCCGGGGGTTGTACGTGCAATAGCCACTTACGCTGCTACCCCCCCCCTCCTCCTTGCCGCTCTCTCGCAGACAAAGACGTGGTGCGGACGGACAGAACGACGGCGTTCTTTCAAGATCTGGCGGGGCCAAACCTCAGACAGCTCAACGACATTCTTGTCACCTACACCTTCTTCAACTTCGATCTCGGTGCGGGCAACACCAGCCTCCTCCCTCCCGATCTGCTTCCCCCCCCCCGATCTCTGCTCCCCCCCCATAGCTTAGCTAGCGAACTAACTAGTGTACTCCCCTCATTCCAGGCTACGTGCAAGGGATGAACGATCTTCTGTCGCCCACCATGATGATCATGGAAGATGAAGTGGACTCGTTCTGGTGCTTCAAGGGCATAATGGACAACATGGTAGTACTCTTCCGGGCTTATCGTTCGCTCATCAATCGACGCACATTGTTGCGTTTCCCGATCACTGACGTTTGCTTGTGCATTGGCCCAGGCGGACAACTTTGAACGCGAACAACTGGGAATGCGAGTGCAGTTGGCGCAGCTTCGCGAGATCCTCTCCGTGCTCGACCGCCAGCTTTACGATCACATGGCCAAGCACGACAGCCTTAACATGTTTTTCTGCTTCCGTTGGCTCCTCATTCTCTTCAAGCGCGAGTTCGACCTGTCCGAAACGCAGACCATCTGGGAGGTGCGTGCGCTCTCATCACCGTCAGCCGACGAACCTTACTCGATCTTCTCACATTTCCTCCCGCCCAACAGGCGCTGTGGTCGCGACACATGTCCGACTATTTCCACCTCTTCATTGCGGCGGCTATCTTACTGGCCGAGAAGAAGAAGATCATCGTACACGACATGGGCTTCGACGAAACGCTTCGGGTATCCTTCCCTACGCCATGACGCTGGCATGACGCGTTGAGTGTCAGAGTTCGTTTTAAGCCTAACCGCTCGTATGCGCGCGCTCGAAACCAGCACGTGAACTCGTTGGCGGGAAACCTGAATGCGAACGAAGCACTTATCGAAGCAGAGCGGCTGTATAAGAAGTATCTTGTGCGGACTGGGTGCGCAAGCGACGAGGAACTAAAGGCGAGAATGATGGTGGTCGATGCCGAGATCCGCCCGCCGAAGAGACCGCTGCCCCCCAACATCTTTGATGCCGTCCGCGCCGGCTAAGGTCGACCTCTACCGAGAGAGAGAGCGCAACGTCGTCGCTTGTTCACCACTGCTGTCCTGTACATACAACACTGCAAAGAGGTGAGGTTTAACCTAGAGTCCGTTTCTTATAAGGGCGTGAGGAAAAGAATACACTATCCGAAAAGAGCAACAACGAACGAACAAGACCATGCCTGGGATTTCACCCCGCCAGGAAAGAGAAAATCAGGACAACGAACAAAAGGATGATGTCGCCCCACCCAGATTTGAACTGGGGTCCCAGGTACCAGAAACCTATATGCTGCCAACTACACCATGAGGCGCTCTTGGAATTAAACAATCCTATTTACTACTGCGGGGCAGGGCTTGTAAAAAAAAGAGAGCAGGCGAGGGTCATTTCGCCTTGCCCTCTATGCGACGTACTATTGGCTGCTTGTCACTGTTGGCCTTGTGTGGCAGCTGGTGCAGGGAGCAACATGAAGATGGGCAAAGTGCAAAGTGCCGCGTTTGAACTGTTGACGAGTACGGGCTAGGCGGTTTTCAGCCTTCCCCCGAGAACGGCCGTGGGTTGGTCAGTTGCCCGGAAATGGGGTCAACCAACCTCCCGCCCACTCGCGAAACTGTTTCTCGAATGACGAGCAATTAGGACACCTCCTCGTGCTGCACGTTCCCCGGCGAGGAAGGCCACGGGAGGTCTAGATCGCAGAGAGACGGTGCATGTTGGCCCACGGTATCCGTTCGGTGGTCGCTCTCCTACCGCCTGACCTTGGCCCATAAAAGGCCACGCTTCTGCTACCTTCCCCCATTCTCTTACAAACCACCACACTGTCCTAACCATGAAGGCCATCATCGCCCTCTTCGCCTTCCTCTTCGTCGTCAATGCCGCGCAGGCCGTACTGTTCTTCTGCCAGGACAGCACCTTCGACCCCGACCAGCCCTCGTTCGCCAACTTGCTCGACTTCTATGCTGAGCGGAGCGACTTCAGGGGCCTGAGGGACTACTTCTACGACATCACCAACAACGTCGATCTCGGTAACACCACCGTCGAGGCGGACATCATCGACCTGCTCAGGGCCAAGCTCACCGAGCAGGGCTACGACCTGGCCACCAACAGCTTCACCATCACCCGCTCCAACGGTGACATCACCATGGACACTGGCCTTGGCGTCAACCCCGTCATCGATAACCACGGTGGTCGCTACTCGCTCGGCAAGGTATCTCATCTCTCCATCATCAAAACCTCATCGTGGTCTTTGTCTTTGCGCTGACCCCGCCCCTTCCGCGTCCACACCAGCCCATGCTCTGCAGGGACTTCGAGACGACCGTCTTCGACTACACCTACGTGACCCGCACCGGCAAGCAGTACAAGTTCTGGTCGCAAGCCGTCCAGACCAGCGTCCAGAAGCAGTTCTTCTCCTTCAGGTGGAACATCATGGTCAACTAGGTGTTGCATCCTTGGTCCCAACTCGCGAGCTTGGGCAACCTGTTTTGTATGACACAATAGATAACACACTCCTCCGATCTGCAGTTCACCGAACGCTGGTGATGTGGTGGTTAGTGTTCATTATTTATTCGGTCATCTCTCGCTGGTTTCGGAGTTAAAAAAACACTGTGTGGCACGCGTCAACGAGCCCCGCGGAGGAAGGTCGACCACGGTGAGAGGGTGGCGGCAGGAGAAGTGTCCGACTCCCGAGTGATCTGCGACACCAGGGTTGGCCTGTACTCACTGCTGCCGCGAAGGCCGACCGCATAGACCTGCTCAACCACCAGTAAGTCCGGACTGATGGGCAAAGACTCACAGCAGCAGACACATACCGTGAGCACGTCGCCGTCTTCAAGGTCCAACGTGGAGGAGTCGAATGTCAAGCCTCGCTCCATCACCAGCAGCGTGTATCTGTCCGTGTCAACTTCTCTATAACCTGTGTGGAAAAGCGGTGAGATGGCCTCCAGCAAACGACCAGAGAGTGGACATGTCCCGCACCTGTGCCTACTATCTCTCCGTGCTCTCCAAAGCTCACCTTGCTGAAGATCTTTTGGCCACCCAGCATCACATCGAGCGGGCTGAAGCCAGCAGCTGCGTGAATGAAGCTGCACACGCCCATGCGTCGGAGTCAGTAAAGCTCTCTTCAGCTGCGCCTCTCCAGCGCGCCCGTCCCTACCGGAATTTAGCCTGGCCGGCTCCGGGGTCGAGGTTGTCGTCGATGAAGGTGATGATGCGCAGCGGGTACTTCTCCAAGTCGGACAGCAGCCCGGTGAGCACCATGGTAAAGTCTACACCAGTGATGACCACCAGGTTCTCCACCTCCATGATCACCTGTGATGAAAGTGGAGGGGTTAGTTACAACGGGGCGCGTGGTGGATGAAAGGGGCCCAAGGTACCTTGGAGGTGTCATCATGAGCCACGACGCGCACGTCGTACATGCCGCCTTCGGCATGGTAGTAGTCCGTGTACTCGGCGAAGTCAAGGTCCGTGAAGATGGTGTGGGCGGTGGTGTTGAGCTTGGAACTCAGCTGAATGTCCACCGCCGGGCCGTTGGCGACTGCGTGGAAGAAGTTGAGCCGGGCTTTGGCTTCGGCGGTCGCCAGCGACATGAAGAGGCACGATGCAATGACGATCACCAGGAACCTCAGGCTTGGACTTGGCATGGTTGGTTGAGCTCTTGGTGGTCTTGGTGTGTTTGTTGGGGTGTGTTAGTCAGTGAGTGAATGCTGTTAGAGCACTTTAGTCGATGGCTGACGGATCGCACATAAGGCTGGAGCGCTCAAAGCTCTTCACAAGGTCGCGAACCCGACCCGAGCGAGCTGAAATGTCTGAGGGCTCTCCGCAAGACCATGCCTGGGATTTCATTCCGCCAGGAAAGAGAAAATCAGGACAACGAACGAACAAAAGGATGATGTCGCCCCACCCAGATTTGAACTGGGGTCCCAGGTACCAGAAACCTATATGCTGCCAACTACACCATGAGGCGCTCTTGTGCAGCTCTTGTGGAGGAGATGGGTAATAAATGATTACGCTCTGAGCGTAACCTTGTGGCAGGCTTTTGCTCTCTTGGGGGCAGCAAAAAGAAAGAAGAGATCTTGCGGAGCGGGCTTGAAGGATGAAGAGGGCCGCGGGTACGCTTTCGGGGTCTGCACCAACACACCTGGGAGACTTCCTACGCGTCACGCAGGGCGCGTACCTGGTCGCAGATCAATTTGCGGCCCAGGCGGCAGTGAACAACCGCGCATCGATGCTGGGCCGCGCCATCTTCCGCTCCCCGCCCCCTGCCATGCGCACCACCAGCGCACCCGATGCTGCCACAGCCACGGCCCCACAAACTGAAGCATTTGCTGCTGAAATCGCCACAGCCCAGGTACGGCCCTGCAGTGTGGATTACGTGGCGTTCGTTGTGGATTAACTGCTCCCCGGTGCAGGATGTGGTGGCGTCGTCATCGGTGGGCCCGCTAGCTGTTCCGCCCGTTGTTGTTCCCATCTCTCCCGTTGCTCCTGCGCCCACCACGGCAACTGCACTCCACGCCGTACACTCTCCCGTGCCGCCCTCTACCCCCGCTCCTTCTTCTGCCCTCGCGGAATCCACAGCAACCACCCCAGCACCCCAAGCGGCGAAGTTGAGCGGTGCCGGTGCCAAGGTCGAGGCCCACGCTCCACCGCTGGAAGAACCACTCAGGGTACCTCACGCCCGCACCACCTCATGTCAGTTGTTGCTGAGACAGTCACAAACCGCAACGCAGAAGAGTGCGCCACCGCCGCAGTCGACATTCGACCGCATCAAATACCTCCAAGAGCAACAGGTACAGCAACCGCCGACGCAGAGGAATCCTGTGTGCCTGGAGGGACCTCACTGTCTCTCTCCCTCCCTCTCTCCCTCCCTCTCTCTCCTCTCTACACCACCAGCAACGAATCAAAGAGAACTCCAAGCAGCGAAAGGTCCCGAGCTCGCAGATCGGCAGGCTCTGGCACTTTGGCGGTATGTTTGAGAGGCCGGCTTTGTTATGGCGGTCAGACTTACCATGGAGAGTGTGCCAGGCCTGGGCGTGAGGATGGGGATGGGCGCCCTTGGCGAAGCCGCTATGAGGACGGTGGGGCTTGGGAGTTCCGCATCGGCTCATCCGGCAGTCACTCCCGTACAAGACCCGCGCCGTTACTTTCGTTGATGCATGGAACGGAGTTGCTCTTCGTATTCTGTTGCTGATGCAAGACCCTTGTCCATTGTCCAGGCCAATGCTCAGAGACTGACCAACACCCTCGGGCGAATGCGCGGGGCGGCACTGAAACTGGGGCAAATGCTCTCCATTCAAGGTAACCACAACGTCCGAGTGATGATAAGAAATAGGTGGGTCTAATGGTCCTGCGTGTCACCAGATTCTGCCCTGATCCCGCCAGAGCTAGCCGAAATCCTCGATCGGGTCCGCTATGCAGCCGACAGGATGCCGGACCAACAGTTGGAGGTGCCGATCACCAAGTGGCTCCAATACACCTGCCAGCTGACAAATCTCACTGCGCACTGTACATCCAGGATGTCATGAACCATGAACTCGGCCATGATTGGCGATCGCGAGTAAAGGAATTCGATCCTGTACCCATCGCTGCTGCGTCGATCGGTCAAGTCCATCGAGGTGCACACCCATTTCTTCTCCTCGTCGTCTCACGTCGTGATGTACCAACGCTGTGGGTGTGGAATGCTGCCTTTAGGTGTGCTTGCGGATGGAAGGGAGGTGGCCATCAAGGTGCAGTATCCGGGTGTTGCCGACAGTATATCAAGCGATCTGAACAACCTCGGAAGCATGCTCAAGATGCTTGGGATTCTCCCCAAGGGCATGTATCTGGTACTTATCATCCCCCCACCCCCAACCTCCGTTCCGTCGTTATCAAGGCGACCAGCAGGCGTCTTACGCGGCTTCCAGGAGAACACGCTTCGCGTAGCTCAGGATGAGCTTCTCTGGGAGACGGACTACCACCGGGAGGCCGAATCGACCATGGTACGATATGGCATACCCGATCGCCCCCTACACGTGCGCTCACTGATCGAACACCGGTGGCCGCAGAAAATGAAAGAGCTTTTATCTGATGAAGAGATATTCGTCGTTCCAACCGTCATACCCGAGATGAGCTCTAAGAAGGGTATCAACCTCTTTCGACAACAGGGAGCGATACTGCGTAACAGCGCGAACTCACACTAGCTTTCTGTATATAGTTCTAACCACCGAACTGCTTGATGGGCAACCCATCGAGCATGTCGTCAAGGATGACCAAAAGACGAAAGACATGGTACTCCCGTGCATTGGCGCGAGTGCCGGCTGCTTTGGGACCTTCATCCACTCACCGCCGTCGTGTCGATCTAGGTTGCAGAGTCTATGCTGCGACTGTGCTTGCGAGAGATTTTCGAGTTCCGCTATATGCAGACTGACCCCAACTGGTCCAACTTCCTCTATAACCCTGAAACGAGAAAGGTACGACATTCACCTCATCTGCCTGACCGTGCGGCCTTCGATAGGCTTCCGCTCTTACTCTTGGATCGGGTAATCCTCAAGATCGGCTTGTTGGACTTTGGCGCATGCCGGGACTTCAACAAAAGCTTCACCGACGAGTACATGCGCGTCATCTACTTCGCGGCGAAGCAGGACAAAGAGGGTATCATCGACGCATCGAGGAAGCTCAAGTTCCTCACAGGTACATCGACTCCCACTCCTGCAGAACGGATCCGTCACTAAAACGTGTGTGCAACCACCAGGCGAGGAGCCTCCCATCATGAATGAGGCACACTGCAGCGCGGTGATGATCCTGGGCGAGCCGTTCGCACAGCCTGGGCCCTTCAATTTTGGCGCGCAGAACGTGACGCAGCGCATCCACGAACTCATCCCCACCATGCTCAAATACCGGTACACCACAATAGTTCCAATCCTCTGTGGTTCGGCTACTGACCGCTGTGTGTGTGGTGTGTGTAGGCTCACACCGCCACCCACCGAGACCTATTCACTGCATCGCAAGCTGTCTGGCGCCTTCCTCCTGTGCGCCAAGCTGCAGGCTCAGTTCGCGTGCCAGCCCATGTTCATGGACCTCTACCGCAAATGTGGTCCCAGTCCTCAGTGAGGCGCACCTCCCACGTTTGCGGAGGCATCAGGTCTTGGCTGTACTGAAGGTGCGCATCATTGAATTGACAAGCATATTAAAGAGGGCGGGATTACTGGAGCAGACACTTGCCAGACCGAGCGGCCTCCATGGCCGCAATCCGCTCCTTGGCCGCCCGGCCCGTGCTCGACTTGTCGTAGAGCGCCTGCAGCAGCTCCGTGCTCGGGACCCAGCACTCGACTCCACGCCCGCCAGAGCTGGCGAACGGGTCCACGCCCAGCAGGGCCACTTCGGTCAGACGTAGGAACGTGTTCTCCACCTCGCTTCCAGTGAGGCTGCTCGTTTCGGCCCAGCCGGCGGCGCCCAACTCCAGGGCTAGCGCTTGGCCCTCCTCCGGTGTCACTTGCCTTTGATGCTCCAAGTCGTTCTTTGTGCCAACTGCACGCACACACGCACGCACACGCGCTTAGCTTGAGGTCACGGCAAGGGAAAGACGCAGTTTGGCGTACCAAGGAGGAAGGGCATCATGTCGACATCGTCGGGCAAGTTTCGCTGCACTTCATTGATCCAATACTTGGTATTCTCCCACGAGCTTCGGTTGGTAACGTCGTAGACGACCACCAGACCGCGCGACCCTCGGTAGTAGGCCCGTGTGATGCTGCGGAAACGTTCCTGGCCCGCCGTGTCCCACACTGTGACGCCGACACAGTTCAGAATAACATGAGAATGCACACAGCGCAGCCAGAGAGAGAGAGAGAGAGGGTATACCCTGAAGCTTGATGCGCTGGCCACACAGCTCAATAGTCTTGATTCCAAACTCAACGCCGATGGTGCTGATGTAGGGCAGGCTGAATTCGTCCCTAAAGAAACGTGTGTGGAGGGAAGTCTTTCCCACACCTTTGTTGCAACGGAAGAGAGACTTAGAGTAGACCGGCACCAGCAAAAAGCCCCTAGTGAAGCGTACCCGCATCGCCGATGACATTGAACTTGAACAGTTGATCGTAGTCTGCAGACTGTGGCGGCGATGGACGCGCAGAGGCTGTGGGTCCAGCGAATCCTCTTGCTGGAGACGGATTCGTAAGCTATCGGTCTTATTCGGCGACAGTTGAAACCATTTACCTTTGCTGGTGGCATACTGCTTGAGGCGGGGCTGGATCCAGGCCATGTAGAGCGCCTTCCATCGCTTGCCCTCCGACTCCTTGTCGCCACTGCTCCATCGTGGATGGCAGAAGCGGCGCCACACGTGGTCGTCGCTGCTCACTTCGTTCAGCATCTACGGCGCGGGATGTGTCAGCAAGCAAGCAAGCACGACGAAAACGAGTCGGGGTTGGAGGTGGGGTGGATACCGAGCAGGCCTGGGCGACGGCGCACAAGTCGCTGGGCTCGAGGTAAGCCATCACGTGCACCAGCGCATCGAAGGGCATGAACAAGATGGGGCACGCCCGATAGCTCCAGCTATCGATCAGCTCCGCCACGGCCATGTGGCCCTCCTTTCTTGCCACCTGGTATCATGGGGCCTCCATCAGCCTCCACGCTGGACTTGAATGCGAGAGGGAGGAGCAATGATGGCGAGGAGAGGAGAGGCTCACCTCGGCGGCATTGCCGTGCTTGCTCATCTTTTGTGTGTCGGCTCTCGAAGAGAGAAGGAGCGACACGACAGCGGCGTGTCCATAGCGAGCGGCATAGTGCAGCGCCGTTTCGCCCTGCTCGTCGGCTTTGTCGACATCGCTCACGTGTTTTCCTGTGCGTGAATGACCCCACTCGAACGTCAGCAACGCATCGGCAGACTTCAACCTTCACTCCCTCTCACAAACCACGCACCCTGCAGGAGGAATTGTACGGCGGGCCAATTGCCGCGTGCGCAGGCCACATGGAATGGTGTCATCCCGTGCCTATCGGGCCTGATAACCCACACGATAGGCATCGTCGAACACTGTTAGTGCAGCACACACGACACTCGTGGCCGTGCAGTGCCATACCAATTCGGACTGGCGCCGATGTCCAGGAGCAGCTGCCAGAACTTGACCGCGGGCGAAGGCATGGCCCACCTTTGCACCGTGTTGACCCACCTCGCACCAACCGTTGTCGGCAACTGTGTGCCATTGTGTGCAAGGATGCGCGCGATGGTGCGTGTGCGTGGTGAGTGCTGGCGGTGCAACTGTGGGTGTGGTGCGCGTACGGCAGGGTAGGGACCCTTCTGTGTCTCGGCCAGGGCGTGCAGCTCTGATCGCTTGCTATTCTGCTGATGGATGTGGGCGCCGTGGTCGATGAGCAGGCGGGCCATGGACATGTTGTTGCACTTGACCGCGGCGAGCAGCGGCCGCAGGCCCATGTCGTCGGCCTCATTCACGTCGCACCCTTCTGGCGGCGATCAAAGAATGCCACCGGTGGTGTGAGGCTCGCAAGGCACCACCCACCACCCACCTACCACGATGGTGGCAACGTACGAAAGATGAGGGCTTGCACCGAAGTCTGGTCACCGTCGACCACAGCCGCTGTGAGGGCTGCTGCTGATGATAAAGATGGATCTACGCCGGTTGGCTCCTTCGGATTGTAAGCCGTGGCCACGCTGGTCATCTTTCCTTGATCGCTGCCGACGAACTGTGTGGGACTACTCCTTTGCTGCAGTCCCCCATTTTGTGGTGTCAGCACAGGACCTGCATCGTGTGCGTCTTCTCTGCGTGAAGAAGTGTCTTCTTGGAATAGATTTACGTCGACTGTCGACGTTGGACGCCTGCGCGTCACTGTCGACATAAAATTGGTACCCAAAGAAATGGAAGGAGGAGGCCAGAGGTGGCGGCTTCTCCTCGTGGCCGCGGCGGCGGTCGTGCTTGTAGGGCTCGTGCCACGAACGGCCGTTGGACAGCCTCACTGCTGCGCCCCCCGCTCCTACTCCATCTTCTCCGAGACCTTCTCCAACTTTCCCAGCACGCTGCCCCTTCGCTCTTTTCTTTTTCGCTTTTTTCGTTCTTTGTTTGGTGCGGGTGGAGAGCGCTTACCGGCTTTTGGCAGCGCCCGCTGCGTGCACGCAGACTACCCGAAGGTGGGTATGAGCCATGACGCGTACGACGAACAGCGGGGCATGTACTCGCGTGTCCTCTACGGCAACGACACGTACGAGCTCTACAGCCTAGCGGTGCGGCGTCCCCTCTCGGCGGGTGGGATTGTCGCTCTATTTGCTCACGTGGCCTCCAGGAGGCGGTCTACATCGTCAACATGACCAACAGTCCGCAATGCAAGAAGACGACCTGTGGAGGTGGCCTTCTCTCTCTCCAACGCCGCTGAAGGAAGCAACCAGCTGTACAGCTCACCCGCGCCTTGTGGCGGTGGTGGCGGTGGTGGCGGTGGGCGACTGCAGGGCCGTGCTTCTACCCATTGTGCACGAACACGACGAACTGGTTCTACAACGGAATGATCACCATTGGTGTGGAGAAGGCCAGCCAGTGGACCAACAACTTTGGCAGCCTGGACATGCAGATGACGCCCCAGGCCCATGATCGCTGCATTCCCGTGGCCTACACCTCCGTCTTTGTGTGCACCCCAATTCACCCCCTCACAATCCCCCAACCCAACCCAAACGAACGATCAGCTGATGATGTTCATACTTCCCATTGCAGGGAGCGGTGGAGAGCAAGCTGCAGTACCTCTTCACGTGGTGGCGGGACATGAAGGAGGAGACATTCCCGCCCGCCACCTTCCAACCGCCTGCCATGTGCCGTGGGCTGGAGGACTCGACCACTGCGCTGCAGGCCAGCCACCCTCGCCTCATGTCGGTCGTACACACCCACCTGCTCCACCACCCTGCGATCACGAGAAGCAAATAGAGAAGAACACCACCAACCACCACGTTTGGCCTTGCTTTTCCCCGTTTCTCTTCGCGTTCTGCCTTCGTTCTGGATTCTGAGCTCAGAACGCAGATTTCATTCAACGTCAAGAGATTACAAAAGGGATGGAGTACGAGCAGCGATCCTTTCGATTCAGCGACGGCATAGAGGCCTCGATATGGCTGCTCTCCGAATTCAAGGGCAAACAATTCGATGCAAAGCAGCAAGGTGCGGATAATCTCCACCTCCCCATCTTTTCTTCCCAAATTTTGCACACGACCTTCCCATCTTACGGATGATTGATGATGATCATGCTCTGTCTCTGCCGCTATTCACGAAGGTTTGTACCTGTGGCCTGGTGCCGAGCGCCTGTGCCGATTTGCTGCCTACAACCCGCACCTCTTCGCCCAGAAGCGAGTAATCGAGCTCGGTGCCGGGGCCGGCCTTGGCAGCGCGGTACATGACCTCACCCGCCCGCTTCCTGATGATCCACAGAAGAGAGGCCTCACCACAAAGCCGTCACTTTGCCGGTGGGGTCTGCGGCGCAGGTGGTGGCCCAGCTGGGTCCCAGCGAGCTGGTCGTCACGGACGGCAGCGAGCAAGTAATGGACCTCCTGCGACGCAACGTGAACGAGAATCTGAACCGAGCGCCGCAGCGAGGAGAGAGTGGGGAGAACGGGGACGCTCATCAGGGAGAGGACTGCAGCATGGTGGAGCAGACCAACGGCGGGACCACGACGGCGGCGACGACGAAGGTGCAGGTGCTCAGCCTGGGGTGGAGCGCGGACGAGGAGGAGTTGAAGGCCGCGCGAGACAGCGAGGGTCGAGAGCTCTGCCGCACGTTCGACGTGGTGTTCGGAAGCGACGTCATCTATGAGTACGCCAACATCGTACCGCTCCTCACCACTGCCAGGGCGCTGCTCTCCGACGACGCCCGCGCCTTCTTCGTTTTGGCCTACGTGCACCGGTCCGACTACCTCTGGGTACCGACGCGCGCCCTCCTTCATAGTGTCGCCCGCGCAGTGTCGAGTGGTGCTCACAGTGTTCCGGCACAGGACGAGATGCGGCGGCACGCCCAAGAGCTGGGCTTGACGTGCGAGGTGGAAAGCGAAAGCACGGGCGGCGGTGGCCAGCTCGGTCGGATCCTCATCTTCCGCAAGATGTGAATCGCGGGGGAGAAACAGGAAGGCTCTGACGGTTTTCTGTTGTTATGTGCATAGTGATAGGGGCCACCTCCCTTCTTGGTTATTTTGGTTGAATACATCTCAGAGATTCTATCTACACTGGCCTCTCTTCTTCTTCTTCGTCTTCTTTGCCGCCGTCGCCATCATCGACAGCGACGTGTCACGCGGCGCAAAGCCACAGTCCTCTCCTACTACAGCTCGTAGGATCGACCCACTCGCCCGAGCTTGTCCGACACCTCGATCTTGGCCTTACCCTGATACGTCCCTTGCTGCAAAAGCGTCGTGTGCGATGAGTTGTGTGCATGTGCATGTGCGTGTGCGTGTGTCGTAAGATTGAGGGTTGGCGTACGTTGGGTCGGAACTTGCCGTCGCAGTGCATGTGGCCGAGCTGGAGGAGGTGGCACGGGTTCTTTAGCACGGCCCCCTTCTCGCGCATTGCCTCCACGAGCGCGTTCTCGGCGCCCCACGTGTTCTGCTTGATGGCCAGCTCGGCCACGTTGGCGCTGAAGTTGAACGGCAGCGGGCTCAGGAAGAGGAATGCATCCAGCGACGAGATGTCGGCCCGGGCCAGGCAGTGCTCGTTCTTCTTCTCCACGCAGAAGGGCGAAGTCAGCTCGTAGCGCGACAGCGCGTACACCTTGAACCCGTGCTGCTGCTGCTGCACCGATTCCTCGTCAGCTGAGCCGGCCGCCGCCTTCTTCTGGTCGTCACTGGTGGCAGCGTCGGGTTCGCTGCTGTTGTGCGGTTTAGCTCCGACGTGAAAGTGGTCTCGCGTGAGCGCGCCGAAGCCCTCGCCCAGGAACACGTCGCAGTTCATGATCATCGCCATCTCGCCCTTCAGGTTCTCGTCGGCGTATTGGATCGCATCTGCACGACGCACGACGCATGACACGACACGCGGTGATGAGACACTATCCGCATCAGTTGCACGGGACCACCAAAAGGGCCTTTGGCACGGGTGAAGGCGCGCGTACCGTGGTAGGTGAGGTACTTGCCGAGGAAGACGAACTTGAGCTTGCCGCACGGGTCGTGGACGCCCTGGTTCACAATAAACGCCTTGTCCGCCTCGCGCTCCATCAACAGGTGAATCGTTTTCACGTAGGGATTCGCTGCACACATGCATCACCGCACACAGGCGTGAGACACATCGCACACGCACCGTCGCACACGCACGCAAACGTGGAAACGGTACCGACGTTGCGGCGCAGGGTCTCGGCGTACTCGGCCTGGCGTCGCTCGCGATGGACGGGCGGGAGGGAGTTGACGTAGTGCAGGTGGTTGAAAAGCCGCCGCCGGGCGTCCATCTCGAGGTGCTCGTCGGCCACCACCTCCTTCTGCTCCTGCCGGAAGTCCACCGCGGCCAGCACTGGGAACTGCATCACCAGATGGACCTGGCCCCGGCACTCCCCGCTCACGTCCCGCACCCGCCTGAACCACCGCCGCTCGGCCTGTCGATCCGCGTCGCTCAGCTTTTTCGCTGACGCGGCGGCAGCTCGGTCTTGGGCGGCGTTGCTGAGGGCGTGGCGCTGGGAGGGGGGCCGTCGGCCCCAGACCTCGGCGTCCTCGGCCTCCCAGGCCTCGTTGTTCTGCATCGTCTTGACCATGCAGAAGAGCACCGCCGACAGCACGGCCAGGGTAAGGAGCAGCATCTTCTTCTTGTGATCCAGCGACGTCGGCATCATCATCATCATCCTCTGCCCTTACCTCCCCTGCTCTAGATTTTGTTTTGGGATTTTAGCTTCGATGCCTCCGTGCTATCGAATGTGTGCTTCACATTTTAACTCCGCACACACTCCAGTGCTTCATTTGCAGCGATATTTCATCGGAAATGAAGTAAATAAAATTGTAGGTTAAAGAAAACTCAAAGAAAAAGAAGAAAAAGAGGTGGAGACACAGGATGGGGAGGAAGGGAATCGGGTGTGGTGGCGCGGCATTGACGATGTGCTTGCTACGGCGGTGGTTGGCACTCCTTCTCGTGGGGACCACCCTCTTCTTCCTCGGCACCGCCTTCTATCTGCCCACGGTACCTTGCTAATCGATTGAAGCATCCGATTTGGGAGGAGCTGGCATTGAATCGAGCTGCTGTGTGGATGCTGACACGGGCAGGAGCACGGCCGGGTGACGCCCAAGGACGCCGCCCAGTCGAGCGTGTCCTACGCAAGAACGATGACGAAGGCCGCACCCAACGCGGTGGTGGCCGAGCTGACGCAGGAGCAGCGAAGGCAGCGCCAGGAGCGACTCGACCGGGAGCTGCGTGCGGTCGAGGCCGACCACGAAAGCATCGTCCACGCCATGTACCCCCACCCTGAAAACGGCACCTGCTTCGGAGAGATCAACATCATCACCCAGGTGTGCTTTGCCTTCACGCCCCTTCCTTCGCACTCGCTCCTTCGTCTTACACCGTGCGGTTGTGTGTGTGTGTGTGTGTGTGTGTGTGTGTGTGTGTGTGTGTGTGTGGCGTGTGGCGTGTGCGTGCGTGCGTGTGCGATGATATTTAGTTCCCAGTCTTGCCGGAAGTGCTGCCGGAGCTGGGCGAGTTGAAGAGCGCCAAGGACGCGGAGGCGATCGGGAATGACCGCAGGTACGCCATTGAGAAGGGTCCACTCCACCGCCGGCGACGGCAGGAGGAGTACCTCGACACGCTGCGCAAGAATCTGAGAAACCCGCACGTCAAGCGGATACACCTGCTGCTCGAGTGGGAGAGCGACATGGAATTCATCCTGGCCCAGGGCATGCCCGACGTGTGCGGCAAGCTGCAGCCGGTGCCGCTCGGCCGCTGGATGCACTACCGTGATGCCTTCGAGTACGCCGCGACGAAGCTGCCCGGCGAGCTGTGCATGGTCATGAACGCCGACATCTACCTCGCCCAGGGCTGGCAATTCGCCACCAAGGCACTCTTTGAGCGCAAGAAAGTACCCCATGGTGCGACCCGCACGCACACGCACACGCCACACGCACACGCACACGCACACGCACACGCACACGCACACACTTACGGCAAGTGACCGAATGGCAGTGTACGTGCTGGCGCGGTGGGAAGGTCCGTCGGTGTTTTGCGTGGAGAAGCCGGAGGACAGCTGCACCACGCGGGCGCGGGTGGGGTCCTACGACGCCTTCGTCTTCCTCTCGCCGCTCCCTCTCGACGAGGGCGACCTCAAGGCCATCGACTACCAGCAGAACATCTGGGGCGCCGAGAACCGGGTCCTCAACGTCCTCCACATGAGTCCGTCGCCAACCTCCGCCTCCATCCGCTGGCAGCTTGTCTCTGTGTGGTGGCTGATGCATAGTTGGTTCGCGCGGCGCACGACAGACCAGTTTGGCGTGAGCAACCCGTGCAAGATACTGCAGGTGGGGCACAACCACTGCGACGCCTTCTTCCGACCACAGCAGGGTGCGAGTCTCTTCACGCGTGACATCATTCCCGCTCCTGCGCTCGCTCACTCCTTGGTTCGTTGTCATTGAACAAACAGGCTTGCACGAGGGCCAGTATCGCGTGCCAGCGGGAAGAGCCCGCATGGCGCCCTACACCGCCACCCTGTAAGCAAACACCCCCCCCCCNCCACCACCACCACCACCCCGCAACAACGGCGACAAAGGCCAAGCCTTCAGTTTTTATTGCTTTTGGCCAGTCACGCGATGTAGAGCTTGGCGCCGCCTACGGTCGCGACGTAGAGGCACACCGCGTCGAGTACGTCCACCTCCGGAGTGTGGAAGGGTGCCGACGCCGCGAGCGTGACCACTGGACTGTCGCTTAGGATGGCCCGAGTCAGGGGCAGCTGCAGCGGCTTGCCCCACACCTCTGTTCCCCCACGACACCATCACCATAAGCGCTCCTGATCATGCAAGAGCGTGGAGCGTCGTGTCCGTACGCTTGGCTGTGTCCTCGTCACCGCTGCGCGTCTCGAGCTGCGGCCTCTGCCTGGCTTGCTCCAGGACGCCGTGGAACGTGCACAGGTAAATACTGCACTGGCCCGTCGCGAAGATGAGCGCGCCGTGCTCTATGATGATCAAAGTTAACCAAGAGACAAGGCCGAAGAGCGGATGATGATGTGATGGTGGGCCAATTACCGAGGTGGTCGTCGGGCGGGAGGACGGTGAGGAGGTAGCGGTTGAGCTTGAAGGGCACCATCAGACGGACGACCCGCGCAATGGGCTCCGTGCCCTCCACGGTCGTCGCCCATAGCGTGACGAGAAAGAGGCTCCCTTGACTGTCGAGGCAAGAAAACGTGACACTGTCGGACCTGCGCTCGATCGGGTAGATAGCTTCCGAGTGCCATGACACGCACACGCACGACACGCACCCGACACATGGCGCGTGAGGGGTTGACGGTTGCATTGACGATTGATGCTCAGTGGGGTGCGGGTACCGGTGATGCTGGTCGCGCTGGTCGCGGGTTCGAGTGCTAGGACGCTCCAGGCCTGATTGGTGTCGCTCCTATCCAGGTGGTGCATCACGAGCCCGTGCTCGGTGCCGGCCACCACCGTAGCGCCCGGCGACGGCAGGAGCGCCAGGCACGTCACCTCCATCCCGGGGTACGACAGGAGCCGCTCGAACGTCAGTCGCAGCTGCCGACGGCGAGTTTTCTGCAAATAGTTCAAACAAGATCGCGGCTCATCAGCACGCAGGCATCTGTGCTTGAGGAGAAGAGGAGCGCGGAGCATACGCCGAGCGTGATGGTGTGGAGGGCAGCGGTCCAGACGCAGATCTCGGCCACGCCCTTGGCCGCGACCACTATCCGCGCGCCGTCCGAGGCGACGTGTGCCTCGGTGGGGTTGGGCAGCGGCATCACGCTCGTACGTCGTCCCGCTCTGTCGATGGTGGCAGTGCAGTGAGTAGGTTGTGCGCGTGCCATGTGGGTGTCGTACGTTGGTGGTTGGTAATCGTCCTCGCCCTCTTCTTCGCCGTCTTTTCGGCCCTTGGCCGCGTGCAGATACGAAAACGAGCCCGACTGCGCGCCTCCTTCACCACCAACGCCCACGGCGGCTCCCGACAGCGCGCTCGTTGGTGTTGATGGCGGGGAGGATGACGAAGATGAAGACGAAGATGACGACGTGGTGGCGCTGGCGGCGACCGAGGCAGCAGCCTGTCTCCAGTGATCCAGCGTCTTCTCCAACCGCAGTGGCACCTCGACCTCGACCTCGACCGCCTTCCACTCGCTGGCATGCTGGTGGTGCTGTGTCGTTGGCGCCTTCTTCCGGGCCTGGTCGCCGCGCACTACGACATGGCGCAGCTCCCAGGCCTTGACCTCGACCTCGCCACCCTCGCGCTCGTGCAGCGACACCACCACCGTCGCCCTCGGCGCTCGTCGCCCTGGGGCGGCCGGCCCCTGCTGCTCGAGAGGCACCGCGCCACCGCCGTCGGTGGCGCCCGGCGTGGGTGGCGGCGCAGTTGACGTCGGATCGGGCACCACCACGGGCACCGCCAGGAAGTCCACCCACACCGACGAGGCCTCCACCTGCAGCACCTGCCCTCCGTCCTACGAACGAGGCGTAGACCGCCACGGCAAGGAGGCACACACTTTGTGTTAGTGCCAGCCCATGGCCCTGCAGGCGGCCGTAGATGACGAGATTCGTTCTACAAATTGATTGAAAGAAAGAGATGATGGCGAGGGAGGACCTTGAAGTGGTGTATGTCGCACGAGCCGTCGCTGCGGGACAGGCCCACGAACGCTGGTGGCTGCGGCTGCGTCGCGTCACTGGCGTGCTGCAAGGGTTGGTGAGCGCGGGCCTTGCTCGCGTAGGGCTTGAGCGGCGCGGGGGGCACCACGAAGCGACGGATGCCGCCGCCCCAGGGGAGGCCAAAGGTGAAGACGGGCTGGCCCGCGCCTCCTGGCCCCGCCCCACCGCTTCCTCGCGTGCTGCTGCCCATCAGGCTCGTGTGGCTTTCTTTCCTTTTTTTATTTTTTTTTCGAACAGAAATGACTAATGGAAAAATGAAGAGAAAAGAAATAGGAAAATTGAGGCGACACGAACAAGGACGTGATCTTGGGTGATGCCCCAGAGAAAGGTGAAAAGGCGAAGGGGGAAACTACTACAGGCTCTTGAGGAGGTTCTGGCGGGCTTCCCCCTTGTCTTGCGGGTCTGGTGATGCGGCCAGGTCTGTTGTGTCGCCGAGTAATGGCGACGAGGGCAGCGAGACGGAGGACGAAGGCGGTGCCGCCAAGGGCTTGGCGGCGGCAGTTGACGTTGGGGAGAAGGGAATGATGACGGTGCCGGCTCGCCTCTTCTTCCCATTGGCGGCGTTGCCAAGGCCGCGAGGTGATGATGCCTCCTCGCCCGTGAGCGTCTTGGTAAGGTCCCTGGCGCCCACCAGAAACTTGACTCCCTGGTTGGCCGCCGCGTATTCCTCCTCCAGCGTGACGATTTTCGAAGTCTTGATCGTGGCCTGCAGCTTCTTGTAGGCCTGTGCACGCACGTTTCAGTTCCTATGCAACCCGGGCCGTCCATAGGACTTAAAAGAAACACACACGGACGGAGCGCACCTTGATGAGTTCGTCGGTGTCGATTCTCCGTTTGGGGAGCTCATTGATGAAGGAGAGCGCGTCTTCAAAATTGAGCGACAGCAGCTCGCTCTCGAAGTGCTTCAGCACCGACAGCGAGAATCGGTACACCACGTCGGGTCCTCCCCACAAGTACAGATCCCACACTCTGCGCCCACCCCAGGCGTAAGCCGAAAGAAGAAGGAGAAGGAATGAAGAAATGGGGAAATCGAACCTGAGCACGACCGGGAAGGGGAGGGCGCCCAGGAAGATGTCCATGTACCACTTCGTGGCGTACATGGCTGTCTCGATGCCCGCCTTTGCCTGGCCATTGAGGTTTATCGTCAACAAAGCTAGTAAACGCTGGGGAGATCGATAACCCAAGCTAAGGGCAGCTGCCGGGGGGGGGGCAAAGTACGAAGTGAGCGTGGAGGGCGGGTAGGTAGCGCTGGAGCAGCTTTTCGTGCACGGAGAAGCACTGGAACAGGCGAGGAAAGCCCTGTCGTCCGACCGCAAGACGTGCGGATGAGCAAATAATTGTGGCCTAACGCGCAAGGGCAAGAACGAGGGTACGCTTACCAAGCTGAAAAGGCCCTGCATGGCGTATCGCCTGATCAGCGCCACGAGAGTCCACCACGCCTCCTGCGCGACGATTTGAGTGAACAAACTTGAGAATAACTCGCCAACTAGAGAGCGCAGAGTCACGGTTTGCCGCACCTCCTCTTCCATATACATGACCAGGAGCGCAGCGATGTCGGCCATGCCCTGGCAGTACCCGATGTCGACATTGAAGATGCTGTACGCCTTCAGGATGTTGGACAACGCCTTTTGTCTGCGGCGTTGCGGGAAGATCAGATGAAGAATCGTCACGCGTGAGTGAACGCTTCCTTAGCCAGCATTGAGCACTTTGCTCTGTGTCATAGAGGAGGGCGTACCCCATGCCCTTCTTGTCGCGGAACATGAAGTGGTTGCGGTACGTTCGTTTGATGTCGAGATCGATCTGCCGCCCGTCTTTTGTGTTGTGCGCCTTGGCACATAGTTCCTGTTTTGGTCACACCATGGGGCACGTGTGAGCGCCGTCTTGATCGGTATCGACAAATACGCGTAAGGGTGGACGTACCGGGTAGCTGAAGCCCAGTTCCTTCTGCACCCCTCGCGCATTGACAATGAGCTTCCACACGGTCCCGCGCACGCAGTCCGGTATGCCTTTGGCTACCCGCCCGTGCAGCTTGGGCAGCTGCACACACCAAATAATAACAGCGCAACTCAGTAACGAGGCATGGCAGAAGCCCAGCCACGCGCGGCCAGGAGCACCTTTTTCTTTCGCTTGTAGATCTCCCAGTGTTGAATGATCTTGCTCCATTTGAGCGCTCGCGAGGCCTCCATGGCTCGTCGCTTCATTGAAGATTCGGAAGCCTCCCTGTCGTGTGAGGTGACATCCACGCGAATTGCGCGTTTAGAGGAGTTAAATCCGACCAACATAGGAGCTAAAAAGGAGGGTGCGCACCCCTCGTCCTTGAGGAAGCCGTATTTGTCGAGTTTGGAGTAGTCGATTTCCTTCTCACCGAACTCGTCGTCGCTGTCGTCTGAGTCGGTGAGGTACGAGGTGAGCGTCGCCTCGTTCTCGCCGTCATTTTCGGTGAGGTCGCTCTCGCTCCTGTCGAATCCACCGCCACCGCCACCACCGCGCACGATAAAGTCGCCCACCTCCTTGATCGAGTCGATGGCGTCGGAGCTGTGACTCTTCAGATCTTCGCGATCCTTGGCCGTCAGCATCGAGAATCGTTCCAACAGGTCCTCGTTGCGTCGACTCCGCGGGCTCAGCTGAAAGCTGGCGAGCGAGGCCGTCTTGATCATCTTCCCGATGCCATTCAGCTTGCGGTCCTTGTCGCCCTTCTCCTTCTTCTGCCGGTCGGAGGGGTTTTTCTTCTTCTTTTTCTTCTTCTTCTCCGGCGGCTGCTGCTCGGCGGCAACTGTCGACGACGAGCCCTGCGCGGTGGCCTCGTGGGTCGAGTTCTTGTCCTTGTGCACTACCGCCCGCCGCTCGCCGCTGCCGTCGAAGATCCACCCCTGATCTTCGTTTTCGTTGTTGTCGTCGTCGTCGCTGGTCCATACCCAGCTGCGGTCCGACGAGTCGTCGTTGTCTGTGCTCATGTTCTTGTTGGCGCGGTAACGCCGCGAGGGCAGGGTCAGGTGCTGGTTGCCCTGGCTCTGGCTCTTGCCCGCGGCGCCCGCAGTCGCCGCCGACGGGCTCACCGGCCCCGTGGGCTTGCTGGAGCTCCGCCCGCGCGGTGCGCGATCCTTCTCCGCCGACACCGCCTTGGCCTCTGCCTGGCTCTTTTCTTCGTCGTTTGCCTGCTTGCTCTGCGCCGGGTCGGGCGTGTCTTTCTTGGCGGCGGTGGCTCCGGCCAGGTCGGCGAGAGTCTTGTGCGGGTGATTCTTGTCGACTTGAGGCTCAGTTGCATCCTCTGCCTTCTTGGCGGCGTCTTTGCAGGTCTGTCGGTCGATGAGCTTGTCGATGAGCTCCAGCTGATCGTCTTCGAGGGCCGCCACCGCCGGAATGTCACGCTGCGTGTGGTGCTGGGCGGAGCTGACATCGGGGGTGATGTGAGGAGAGGCAGGTGTGGACGCAGCCGGAGTGGTTTCCTGCGCCTTCTTGAGGAATTCCACGCATTTCAAATGGCCCTTGGCCATAGCCAGCTGCAGCGGCGTCCTTCCGTGCTTGTTTGTCTGCGCAGTGTGGGAGGCAGGCGTTGAATCTCAGCAGGAGAAGCAAAAATTACAAAACGAAGAGAAAGAAAGCGATACCTCTGTTGTCTTGGCGCCGTACTGAACGAGGTATTGAATGCACTCCAGCTGGCCCTGGTAGGCCGCGAGGTGGAGCGGCGTAGAAAGCGTGTTGTCCTTGCGATTGACCTCCGCGCCCTGCGATACCAAAAACTGGAGGCAGTCGAGCGAGCCCTGGAATGCCGCCTTGTGCTGGATTCCCCCACGTGAGAGAGGTGCACCATGTAATGCCGATGGTCACGGTGGTGGTGGCAGGAGATACCAGCGGCGTGGCCCCGTCGTTGTCTGTGGCGTGGATGTTTGCGCCAGCGGCCACGAGCAGCTGCACGGCGGTGTGGTAGCCGCCGAAGGAGGCCAAGTGGAGCGCTGTGGTGCCCTCCTGTGCGTCCCTTGCGTTCAAATCCGACCCTGTGCGCACGTGGTGAGTCTCCGGCTGAGCGGGATAAGAAGAAAAGAAGAAGTGAAAGAGTGTACCGGCTTTGAGGAGGCGGTGGAGGACCTCGACAGAGTTGTTGAAGGCTGAGTGGTGCAGGGCGGTGTATCCGTCGTTGTCTTTGGCCTCGATACTGGCCCCGTGCTCCAGCAGCAGCACCACCGACTCGACGGCGTTGTTGGCCGCACTGAGCCGGGGCAGCCACCAACAAGAAGAGCCATCAGTATAACTTGGAGTCGTGCGTTATGAGTTTGCAACAACAATCAGGTTGTGTGCCTGCATGTAGGCATTATGGTACGCACCCGTGATGGAGAGGTGTGGAGCCGTCGTAGTCCGCGACGTCCACGAACGCTCCGTTCTTCAGCAGCAACCGCACGCACTGATGGAAGTTGCCAAACGCCGCTGTTGTTTTACACCACCAATCACGAACATCGCAACGCAAAGCACGTAAATAAACCAAACGTCCTTGGTCCCTGCCTGCCGAGCAACACGCACGCAGGAAAGCCAACACGAAGAAGAACGAAAAGCGACAAAGAACGAAGAGCGAAAGCGAAGGGGGGGGAGAGAAGTGCCTTGGTGGAGGGGCGTGCTGCCTTCGTTGTTGCGGGCGTCGACAGTCACCACGAGGGGTCCGCAGGCGAGGAGCAGCAGGGCGATGTCGTGTCGGCCCTCGGCGGCGTAGTGCAGGGGCGTGTTTCCAAAGGGGTCGCGCGCGCCGACCGTTTCCTTGAGCTCGCGCGTGCCTCGCCCCTCCTTCTCGGCTATCACGGCCTTCAGCCCGCGCTCGTCGCCTCGCCGCACCAAAGCATGAAACCCTCCCTCCATTTGTCCTTATTTTGATGAAAAATGGAGATATGAAGAGGAAGAGGAAGATGAAGATGGAGCTGTAGGGAGAGAAAGATGGAAGATGGAGATGGCCTTGTATATAATATAATCTTTCCTCCTTCTTAATCGTTCTTTAATCTGTGTATAAATGTCGATCTTCTTCTATCATTCAACTGCGCCAACCTTCCCTAAAGGAGAGAAAAGAACTTGATGGGCGCCAGTTCCTTCCTGTCCTCCTCCTCTCTCGGTTGGTGTTCGCGTGTGTTGTTGGCCTCTGTGTTGCCTTTGTGGTTGCGACACCTGGAAATGAATTTAATTTCATTCATTCCGCGTGGCTGCCTTGGCATTTGTGGAATGCCACGCACGCAAGACAACACTGTTGCGCGTGGCCACAAGGAGTTCAATCACACTTGGTTCTGCCCACATGTTTGCAGGGTAGAGTGGTGGTGTCTTGTCAGCCGATCCTCCGCCAGAAGTGCATGATGCTCTTCTTCTTGGGCGGCACGGTGATGCTGGGGATGATGATGTCGTCACTGTTGAACAGGCCCTCCTCTGCGTCGTCCTTCTCCTTGGGCGGCCGCTCGAGCTGCGTGTGTCCCACTCGTCGTAGCACGTCGTTCTCCCACGCGTCGAGCCGTCGCTGCTTCTTTTCCTGGAGCGGCGGCAGCGGCTGCGGCAGCTGAGGCTGCGACGCCGGGTGGTCTTCGTCGCGCCTCCGGTAGTGCATGCTGCCATCGGTGGCGGCCCGCTTCACCTCCTTTCGCCGGTCCCGCTTGCTCGCCTTCATCGCCTCCCCCGCGCTCTTGGCCATTCGCTTCGAGCCGCTGGTTCGCCCGCCCTTGCCACTACCGCTGCCGCTCGTCGACGAGTCGCAGCCGCTGCCGCCGGTCGGCTGGCTGCTGCTCGTGCCGGAGCTCAAGCCGGCGCTGGCACTGGCTCCGCCCTTGTGCCTGCTGCTGCCGGGTCGCAGGCCTCCTCGGGGCGACGATCGAATGGAGCTGGACGCGGAGGTGCCCACTCTGCCTTCCTGGTCCTTGGCCATGAGACGCTTGACGAGATGCCGCATCGCGACGTCGACGTTGAGGCCCTTGAGCGCGCTGGCCGACACCAACGGAAACGCCCGCATGTCGCACCATTGCTTCAATCGCACACGTGTTGTGAGCATCGGCGTCGTGGTGGTTGTCGAGTCATCCACTGTGTACCTTGGCCTGGGCGTAGGAAACAGCGGGAGCCTGCACGAGGTCCACCTTGGTGGCCACCACGACCACCGGAATATCCGGCGGCGCCAGCCTGGCCTCACGCACACGCGCAACACACACGACGCGGTAGTTGTGAGTGGGGCCACGTAGGAAAGAGAGGTGGAGGGATGTAGCGGTGGTTACCGTTGCAGGTGTTGACACCAAAAGGAGAGGTTTTGGAACGACTGCATATCTGACACGTCGAAGAAGAGAAGGGCGCCCTTGATGCTCTTCAGGTCACAGCTCTCTCGACCTCTGCGACGTTCCCGACAAACCAAGCGTTGCGGGCCAGCCACAAAGTGAGCCCAAGCTCACAAACAGCAGTCGGCCACGCCGCCAATTTCAGGGGAATCACGTACTCGTAGTGGAATCCACTCGCGCTGAACTGGAATCCAACGCACAGAAGAAGTCAATCAAGGTAGTCAGAGTTAGCCGGCGCCATTGATTTTATCAAAGAGCATGCACGATAGTGATGAGCACAAGTACCATCTGCAGCTTGATCGTCCGGTTGTTGTGGTGGATGGCCTTGGTTTTCTGCGCCGCATGCGGTCGACACAAAGATGAGGCGGCAATGGAGAGACAGCCCATTCACAGTGGTGTGAACGTACCGTCATTGACTTTCGCAACGCACGCGAACCCAGGTACGCATCATCCACGAATCGTGTGAGGAAGCTCCTCTGCATTGTGGACCAGAGCACAGAAAACACAGAGCGAATCGCACCACCCGCCGATTATTACACACCACCGAAACAGCAACCGGAATGCACGGGTAATAATAAAATTTAAAAATTAGTAAATAGTAAATATAAAAATGTTCATATTTATATGAATCAGAGCAGGGTATCCACGCAAGGTACCTTGCCCGTCCCTACATCGCCGACGAGGGCCACCCGGAAGAAGCGGTCGTAGACCCAATCCTCGTCGTTGCGTGGACAATCGAAACGCCACCGACCTTCCTTGCGCGCCTCGCGGTACCTGTTGGTGGTGAGTCGAGAGAGAGAGAGAGAGAAAGGGAGCCGGTGCATAGAGAGTAGTGGCGCACCATTCCGAGCTGAGATGGAGTCGGAGCCATTTCTTGCATTCGGCCTTGTAGTCGTCGCATTGGGAGAGAGCGAACTGTTGCGGTACCAGCTTGCCGTACGCCTTCTTCCAAAGGCTTACAAAGTAAAGACAGAGCGAGCGCGGTGACCGAGAATGAGCCGACCACATACGAACGTTCAATTGTTAACACAAACAGAGGCTGCGGGTACCGGCTCTCGTCAGTGATAAGGAAGAATCGCTTGCATACCAGCCCCATGGCCGATAGGTCTTCCGCATCGAGGAAGCCCAGCACCTGAACATTCGCAGGGGGGGGCTCAGCAAACGATCATCAACTGAGATCGGAGGTGAGCAAACCTTGACGAGCAGCTCGTCGGGGAGTGATCGCAGCGTGAGGAATGCTGCGTACGACACGGACGGGAAGGAGGCATGAAGGTGAGTCCCACAGCGAGATGAGAAGAAGGGGGGGGGCAGCGTACAGTCCATGAAGGAGGCGATGTGGTCCTGATGGTGGCTGCGGGCCACATCTGCAGCTGTTCCGCAAGCCCCCAGCGCATTTATGTCGGCTCCGTGCTTGACCAATAACTAGCGTGGCGTTAGCGTGAGTGTCTCACCAGGAAATGGGGTGGGTGAGAGCAAACCTCTATGATTTTCACGTCGCCCTGACGCGTGGCGTAATGAAGGCATGTTTCACCGCGCCTGGGGAGTGGGAGGTGCGTGTCAGCACAGAACCGCACGCGACAAAGGGGAGACACGTTCAAGTTACGCACTTGTTGACTGCGTGGACGTGAGCACCGTTCTTAAGCAGAATTGCAACCGCCCTGGCGTTGCCCTTCCAGCATGCGACTGCCACACCACGCCGCATGAGCCAAGGCAGGCTCGAGCCATTGCGACGGGAGGGAAGAGGCGATGGGCGCGTACAGTGGAGAGCGGTTTCGCCATAGGCATTGAGGCCGTTGATGGAAGCCCCGTTTTGGAGCATGCCCTCGATTACGTCCTTCAGCTTGTGCAACGGCTCTGTCAGGTGCCAAAGCCATGAATGTGAAGGTAAGGAAACAGTTTTGGAAGAACGCCACGGGGAAAGAACGGACCCTGAGTCAAGCGTTCGCACCGGAGGAGCATGTGCAGAGGCGACGTGTTGCTAATGTCCGCCAAGGCCGATGCGTCGGCCTTTGCATCCAGCAGCACCTGGCAGAGGTCCAGGTGGCCCATGCTGAAAAGGTGGATAGCGTCCCATTTCTCCATGGTGAGTGTGTCCGTCATCCCGTAGGCAAAGAACGAAACCCGTTCCCGGAAGAGAAAAGAGAGGAGAAGGGGGGAAGCGAAAACGAAAGGACTTCGCGGGCGGAAAGCGCACCTGGCGGCGCAGTGGAGAGGAGTCCAGCCGCGGAAGTCGGTGTAGTTGATGACGAAGGGCAGGACGTAGGGAATGACGAAGCTCTCGCGCAGGCAGGCCACCAGGTGCTTGACGATGTCGACGTGGCCGAACTCACAGGCGAGGTGAAACGGGGTCTGGCCTTCGTTGGCCTCCTCGGCCGTGATGAGCTCGATCAGCGCACTGTTGACCACCTTCTTGATGAGCCGGTGCTTGCGCTCCTGCTTGCCGCCGTCCTCCTCGTTCAGCAGGACCTGCTCGCGCATCTTGGCCTCCTTGGCACGCACCAGGCTCCTGCGGTCGCGGCTCGCCCGCTTGGCCCGCTTGCGCACCACCTTGTCCTGCTCGCTCCGCTTGGCACCCCCGGAGAGCCGCACCGACTCGCACGACGTGCGGCGCTTCGCCCGCGACTCCTGCTCCAGCAGCTGCTTCGCCCACTCCTCGTCCCCGATGCGACATGCCTGCGCGAGATCAGCGGCGCCGCCAGTCGCGCAAGTCGGTCAAGTTCAGGTCAGCCCGGCGCGGCGCGGCCCGAACGGGCGTTGCAATCAAAGATAACTAAAGGATGTATTAAAAGAAAAAATAAAGGCCGGCCCCGAACGCGTTGCAACGCCCCGCAAGGCTGCCGGGCGCCGGTGGTGGTGGGTGGCTCACGCGCGTTGCGTTGGCCCTCACAAAGAAGGGAGCGGAAAAAAAAAGCCGAACGCGCTTTGGGGCCGCTCTGGGCGACGGCAACAAGGCGAACGGGTGGGGCGAAGGGAGAGAGGAAAGGGGAGGGTTGCATGATGGGGGGGCGCGCACCTGATGTAGGGCGGTTGACCCGGGCACGACGATGCGCCTCCTGCGCCACGCGGCGGGGTCTTCATCGTCTTGTTGTTGAAGACTTCCGCCTCCATCCGAACTGCCCGCATCCAGCGAAGTGCTGGAGCTGGAGCTGGAGCTGGAGGGGGCCATCCGCAGCTTCGTTTCGGGCGTGGCGGGCGGTGACCTCCTGTAAAACATTTCGGCTTCTTCGTTCTTGTGCCCAGCAGCGGGAACTTGTTCGGCCTCGTTCTCCCACACCGGGGTCTATTTGGATTTTAAAAATGGACCTCTTGCCTCCTTCCTCTTCGCCTTCGTGGTGGTGGTGCTCTGCCCAGCTATCGGCCCCGTATCACACAGCGGAGGGAAGCACGCGGTGGCTGTTTAGCTCCGCCCCCTTGCGGCCTTTGGTGCCGTCGGAGAAGACAAGGACCCCCGTTTACGCCCCAGACATACCACCCCCACCCGGTGGTTCCTCCCCAACCGTCACCGCTTTGCGATCCCATTCCTCGCATTCCTCCTCCATTTTCGACGATAAATAAAAATTATTGCAGCTGTGGCGGACACAGGCAGCACGAAAAGCGCTTCTCTCTCTCTCTCTCTATGTTGTTGGGCGTCTTCTTCGCTCCTCTTTTTGTTGAACGTGCTGTGGGTGTGCAACGTTGCGCGGATGAGAGCTTTCAGGTCTACATGCCCTGGGCGGCCATCTGGAGGAGCATCTCCTCGGAGAAGAAGGTGTTGACGGAGACGTCCTCGGAGAGACCCTTCCTCCTCCTGGTCTTGACCATGAACTCGCGGGCGAGGGAAGGGATGGGGGCGGGCTCGAGCGGCCGGAGGACGATCGACTTGTCGAGGGGGTCACCGGGTACGATCTCCCAGTGGTCGAAGACGGAGACGCAGAAGGCCTGACCCTGGGTGTGCGCGCGGAGGTCTGTCTCGAAGCCGAAGGACTCGATGACGGGGATGTAGGCCTTGACGGTGTAGAGCGGGGTGCCGGGCTTGGGCTCGTCCTGGGTGACGTGACCGCGGCGGCGGGAGAGAACGGTGTAGATGGGGGCGACGCAGTCGGCGGGGGCCTGGATCTCGACGTAGTAGACGGGCTCCATGAGGCGCGGGGTGGCAAGGAGGAACGAAGAGTAGGCGACGCGGCGCGAGGTGGGGATGATCTGGCCGCCGCCGCGGTGGATGGGCTCGGGGGCGAGCTGGGCGTTGAGGAGGCGGAACTTGACGTTGCGGATGGGCTCCTCGCACAGGGGACCCTCGCGGGTGGCCCACTGGAAGCCCTGCACGACCGAGTCGCGCACCGACGAGAGGAGCGCCTTGTTGGTCTCCTCGGGCAGCGTGTCGTCGACCAAAATATTTGGTCCAGTGAGGGGCTCGGGGCCGAAGGCCCAGATGGATCGCGCGGCGAGCACGTCCCACTCGAACCGCTCGCGGAAGAAGTCCATGAACTCCTTGCTGTTCCATTTGGTGTTCAGGAGAGCCCCGCTCTCGATGGCCTCGGCGAGGCCCTTCTCCATGGGCTCCGAGAGCATGGTGAGCGTGTTGCGCTTGTTGGGCGTCTCGGCGAAGCACTTGAGCGACGAGGTCTCCACGACGGTCTCGCAGAAGGTGACCACCGGGTCGGCCACCTTGATCTCGATCTCCGAGTACAGGTTCCTGAGGTCGTGCATGACGCAGTCGAGATAGATCTCACCCGTGCCCAGGATCACGTGCTCACCCGACTCCTCCACCTTGGTCGTCAGCAGCGGGTAGCTCTTGTTCACCTTTCGCAGGCCCTCCAGCATCTTGGGCAGCTCGGCGGGGTTGATCGGCTCCACCGCGATCTTCATCGTCGCCACGGTGTTGAAGCGCAGCGGCTTGAAGACGTACAGCTCGTCCTCCGCGCTGTTGTCGTCCACGAGCGTCGCGGTCTTCATGATCGACGAGTCGACGCCCTCGATGAGCACCCACGTGCCAGCCGGTGCGCTCTTGACGGGAATACGGTAGCGGCCTTCAAACACCCACAGGTTGGTGACCTCGCGCTCGGCCATGTCCTCCTCGTTGTCCATGCTGTAGCCCTCGCCCAATACCTTGACCCGCTGGCCCGTGCGGATCGTGCCGCTGAACACGCGACCGAGCGCGTCAAAGGCCGACAGGTCGGCCTTGTGATAGAGCTTCGTCACCTGCACCATCAGCGGGCCGGTGGTGTCGCAGCGCACGAGCGCCGAGGCCACTTCGGTGTCGAGCGGTCCCGTGTAGATGTGCTCGGTCTTCACGCGCGCGGCGTCGGTCGGCGAGGGCAGATGGTCGACGCACATGTCGACGAAGCCGGTGGCGTTGCCGAAGAACTGCGTGAGAATGAGCTTGAGCAGTGGTCGGGTGTCGAGGTGGAAGTCCTTGTTCTGCAGCTGCACGCCCAGCTCGTCGAGCGTGCGCTGAAGCGCCGGCTTGTCCTCGCCGACCACCTGAGCGTAGATCTTGTACAGGGGCTCGAGCACGAACTGCACGAACGTGCGCGTACCGCCGCCAGGAGGCGGCTTGCGCTTGAAGGTGCGGTCCTCAGGATGGAAGTAGACGTCGCCCCACAGCCGGCGCGCAAAGTCGGCCGGTCGGAAGCTGCTGCCGTGGGTCTCGGAGTAGATCTGCGCGAAGGAGTGGAGGCTGAAGGACCAGCCCATGAGCGCGCTCGCGAAGCAGACGTTGCCGCGCTCGGGCGAGATGCGGGGCGCTCCGCCGCCGGGGTAGCAGGTGTCCATGATCATGTTGACCTCGTCGAGCGTGTGTCGCAGCTTGTAGTAGGCTTCGGCGGGCGGCAGCTTGAGCTCGAGGATGAGGCGGTCGAGCTTGTTGATGAGCACGACCACGGGCAGCCGCTCCTGCGCGGCGTGCCTCAGCATGCGCTCGGTCTGCACCATGACGCCCTCGACGGCGTCGATCACCACCACCACGCCGTCGCACAGGCGGAGAGCGGCGGTGACCTCGTCGGAGAAGTTGACGTGGCCGGGTGTGTCGATGATGTTGAGGAGGTAGGACTTGTCCTTGCCGTTGGGCAAGAGCATGGTCATGGGCACGGCCTTGATCGACAGGCCGCGCTGCTGCTCGTCGGTTCGGTAGTCCGTGTAGCGCAGGGTGCGGTCGAGCCGCCACTCCTTCGTGTGGGTCTGCTGCACCAGCGTGTCCATGAAGGAGGTCTTGCCGTGATGCAGATGCCCGACCAGCGCCACATTTCGCACCAGCGCCGGATGCTCGCGCAGGGCCAGCATGTAATCGAGGCCGTAGGTGGTAGGGGGGATGTCGAGTGGCTGCCCCTCGGCCGCGGCTTGTCGAGCCTTGAGCCCCGTAGCCGGCTTCTCAGCGATGTCGAATTTGAATTCCTTGACGGGCGCCACGATGGGCACGGTGAGTGGCTGGGTATCCTCATCTTGGACCAGCGTCTCGGCGTCGCCGTAGACCTCCTCGGCAGTCGGGTAGTACTTCTTGTCTTCGTACAGCACGACCGACGACGTGGCCGATGGATTATCGAGCGACATTAATTCCTGCCCCGTTGGCGCAGTGGGTTCCTCCTTCATCGCATCCTCATCGTCTTCATCCTCGGCCCATCCCGTGCGCTCTCCATCTTCCTCTTCGTCTTCCTCCTCGTCGACGTCGGGTCCGATGTAATTGCCGAACTCGTCGTACAGGTTCTCCTCCATCCTTGACGCGTGCCGCACACTGATCGAGATCACAAAATCGCACGCTCGCAATCGATCGCCTTTTCCCTTTTTGTTCCCGCTCAATTCCTTTCGTTCCCATAATTTTCTGTCGCCCGCCACATTAAAACATTTTTCTTCACTAATTTCCTTTGAAATAAAAGAAAATACGGGAGAAAAGCAACACTTTGGCACCGTCTAGCTCTGTCTGTTGGGCTGGGGATGGAGGGCTCCAACAGCTGGCGCCTACACCGGTGCAAGCAACGCGCCCGATGGCGCACCGTGGTGGCGGTGGCTCTTGCCATCATCGTGGGCGTGAACGTTGGGCTCTTTCTCCACCTGGCCTCGCTCTCCAGCGTGCTCGACCCGGACCCTCCGTTCGCCCCTGGTGCCGACCTCCATCTTTCATTTACGTAACAAAGCACTGCGCATGACCATCACCTCCTTTTTGTTCACATTTGTGTCGTGTTCATCCTGCTCTGGCATATGCAGGCCAAGTGGGCGGGCTGCCATTCCATGTGGGTGCGTACACTCTGAGTCATGTTGTGAACGATGTTCCACGCTCATATGCTCTACACATGGGCGTGGCAGGCACCTACAACTTATGGAACCACAACAACTACTGGGATGTGCGCAAGCTTCGCATAGCCGAAGTCATCCGCGACGCCCAGCTCGATATCGTCGGGCTGCAGGTGCTCACTCACGCACACGCACATGCACACGCACACGCACACGCGCTTGAGCTTCGACTCGTGGCTCAGACGGCGCCATATGCACACGTTTCATAGGAGGTGAGGAATGTGCAGCGCCTGGGCGGCAACCAGCTGGACCACCTGACCGAGCTGCTGCCCGAGTACCCCTACTCCATGTTCCACTCCGCCCACATCGCCAAGAGACAGAAGCGAATCAACGTACAACCCACTCAAGTGATTGACGTCCAACCACCCACCTGAATGATGGCTTGTTAGTAAGCACTGACACATGCGCACTCCAGATACGAGTTCACGACCCTGAGGAAGGCGTTGCCCTGCTCAGCAAGCACCCGATCGTTTATAACGAAACGTTCACGCTCACCACCGTCCCTGGATCGGAGGTGAGCGTCCCTTGGTGCTTTTTTTCCCTTCTACAATGCGTTAGCTCATAACACACCGCACACACCACACACGCCTCACGCGCCACAAACCTAGGACGAGAATGTGCGAGTGGTGATACTGGCGCACGTGAAGGTGCCCAAGGTGGGCCTGGTCTATTTCTTCGTCACTCACCTGTCTTTTGTGCCCACCATCCAATGCCGGCACGTCTTCGAGCTCCTCCGCATCATTCGCTCGCTCGACCTCGATCCCAACAGACCCAAGATCGTCGTGGGTCCGTACACTCCACTTCTCCTCCTCCTTCTTCAGGTCATCACTGATGGCATCGCGCGCACTAACCCACACCATCACCGCACTTCCATCGCACGTCAACGCAGGCGACTTCAACATTTTTCCCGACTGGGAGGACCCTGCCGCATTCTTCGATCGAGATTGGACCGAAGGCATGCCCTCACACGCACTGCACGATGCACGCAACGCATGACACGACACTGCCTCGAAGAGGGTGCTCACATGTGTGCAAAATAGTGGAAACGGAAAACAGGTGCTGGGAGATCGCGAGCGACGAGAACCTGGACTGGTCCGCCGCCGCCGTACGAGGCAACACGCACCGCCTCACCGACGTGTGGTCCCTCCTCCGGCCCGGCGACCCTGGCTTCACCTTTTCAAACCTGCCCTGGGCCGGTACGATCAAAACACGCACGCACGATGCACACGACGCATAGCCTGCGTCGGGGCTAACTTGCGCAATGTCGGCGGCCTCGCACAGAGCACACGCACACGTACCCAGCGCGGCCCACGCGGCCCGATCGTATCTATGTGAGCGGCCTCGCCCACGGGACCAGCGCGGCCGTGCCCCACGGCATGGTGCCGCGCCGCATCGTGCGGCAGGAGGACGGGTCGCAGTACCGGCGCCAGTACTACTGGCGCCTCATGGCCCACCGCACGCGCCACCTCGTGCGCACCCTGATCGAACCCACCAGCAACCACAACCCCTACTACACCTACGCGCGCGTCTACGCCGACTTCTACCAGCCGATGCTCGACCTCTGGCACGGCGCGCCGGCCGAGCAGGAGGGCGAACTGTCGGCCGAGGAGGAGAATCTGGAGGCCGTGCTGGCCAGCATCGAGGTAAACGAGTTCGGCGCCGTAGTCGCCACCATCAGCAGCACCACGCGCGCCAAGACGAAGAAGAAGAAGAAGAGCGGCAAGCACAGAAGCGTGGCCATGCCCAGGCGCGACGAAGGCTACGACGACGACGAGGAGGGCTCACCGGAAGGGCTGCTGGACGCTCTCTGGTCTGCGTACGAGGCCATCGACCCGAGCCCGCGGCTGTTGGGCTTCGCCGTGCACCGGCTCCTGTGGGACATCCCCTTCCACCTGCCCCTCTACGCGATCGCCGTCGCGCCCACCGCCCTCCTCAGCGTCATCGCCCTCGCGGCCTGTCTCTGCGGCTGCGGCTGTCCGCTCCTCCGACCACGCAAGAAGGGCCATCTCCGGCCCACCCACCGGCAGCGTTGCCTGCAGCTGCTGTGCGGCTGCGTGACGCTGGCGCTCCTGGTCGCGGTGGCCGTGGCCCTGTGTGCCGCGGTCTTCCTTATGCCGATTCTCTTCACTGGCTACATCGACGACCTCGTGCCCTCCGACCACCGCCTCGTCGTCGCCTCCTTCTCCTACTAGACGGACCAGCAGCACATCAACAAAAACAACGCTTTTTCTTCGATGAACCGCAGACGCGTCTGCTTGCGTTTGTTGCGCGTTGGAGGGGGTCAGTGTGAGGGTGGGAGGGTGCGGGGAGGCCGGGCGGGGGGCCGGGCCGGGCTGGGCGAGGAGGACGAGGAGGAGGAAGAGGAGGAGAGCGAAGATGAAGAAGGTGAAGACGATGAAGAGGACGACGTAGAAGAGGAAAGCGAAGGCGACGCGGAGAGGCGTAGCGGAATGGCGGGCGGGGGCGTGCGCGGAGGGGTCGAAGGCGAAGCGAGGCCGATCGTGGCGCTTCGCTGGAACGGCGGGGCGCCACCACCCATCGGGGGCCGTGGTGGCCACGCTGGCCGGACCAGCGGCGCCGGCGCCGGCGACGATGTCGGCAGCTCCACCCCATCGGCGCTGCTGTGTCGGGGGATCGGGGAGGGCACAGGGTGGTAGGCGGTGGTGTTGCCCCGCAATGCCAACGCCGGCGATGACAAAGGCGACGACGGCGCGGAGAGCGAGGACGTGGCCAGGAAAGAGGAGGGAGTGGTGGCGGTGGTTGACGTCAGCGGCGGCGATGATGACGACGAGAAGGAGGCAGATCGGAGCGGGCTGCTGTCAGCAGCGGCGGGCGATGACGCTGGAGACCCCGGCGACGGGGCGTGGGGCGGGGCCGCTTCGTCAGGCTTGGTCCTCAGGGCTTCGCCTGCGCAGATTGCCTAAAGTGAGCATCGGCCGACCCTGAGGGGAGGGGGTAGGCACCAGTGGCGCCGTTCCGTTTGAGCACTTCGGCACAGCTGGCCGACGGACAGAGGGCGAGGGCCGTGTTGCTCTCGTCGTCGACCGCGTTGGGCTCCACCGAGTTGAGGATCAGCATCAGGCAAGCCAGGCTGTGACCTTGGAGGTGAATGACTTGTCAGTGACCTCCCACAGTCGACCCAGCAGGGTGGGTGGTGGGGTACCGGCAGCGGCAGCCGCGTGGAGGGCCGTCCGTCCGTGGTCGTCGGCATTGCGCCAATTTGGCTCGACGCCCTGTGACACGCACGCCAGAATGTCCTCCAGATCGTTGCGCGCCGCCGCCTCGTACAGCCGCTGAGTAAGGGGAAGGGGACACGTCAGGCGTGAGACTCACTGGTGCTTGTGGGGAGGGGGCAGTAGTCCGTACTCGGCCGAGTGAGTTGGCGTCGACGTTCTCCTTGACCACGAACTCGCGGTCGGCGTACTTGGCCCGGATGAACTTCTCCTTGGTTGGTCTGCCACGAGAGAAACGCGTGTGCGGTGTGTGCGTGTGCGGTCAGCCAAGAAAACCGATCGCCGGGCATCGACGAGGAGGAGCGCAGCGGTACCGGTCGTCGGTGGGGGACGGCTTGCGCTTGGCCGATTGGGCAAGGCCTCGTTCCCACAGGGAATTGACCATGCGGTTTCCGACACTCTTCATCAGATCCTGCACCTCGGCTTCCAGCTCGTCCAGCGTTATCGACCGCACCTGCATACACACGACATGCGACGTGAGTTGACTGCACTTAAACTCGAGACCTAGTCCCAGTCCTGGCGTGACTAGAGCGTACCTTGGAGATGTGGACGCCCATCGAGCGGTGAACGCCGGAACACTGGATGCACATCAGAAGACCCAGGTTGATCGATATCCAATCCGGATCTGCGCATGCACACGCAACACCGCACACGCAACACCGCACAGACGCACGAGTAGGCTCCGGTGAGCACTCCATGGCCGACGGACCTTGCGCTGTGAGCCGAGTGTGGCGTACCGGCGGCGCCACAGTCGACGCAAGCCCGATTCTCGGTCTGCTTCTTGAGCTCCTCCCAGGTCTGGAGGTTGCCTCGATCCTCCTGGCCCTTAAGCTTCGACTTGTCGGCCGTGTTTTCGTTCAGCATGTGCGCTATACCCTCCTGGATTGCATTTATCCAATCCTAGTACAGCGTGTGCGCATTCGTGTGCATGTCAGCATCATCACGCTTGCGTGGTGCGTTGGGTGAGGGCGGGCGTACCATCATTTCATTGGGACTGTCGGCCACGAATTGGAACTGACTCTTGAGTGAAATGAGCTCGAAACAGTTCTTCAGCTTCTTCTCGCCGTACTTGGGCTTCACCGTGCACGTCAGCAGGTTGAGCGCAACCGCCGGTACCCCCTCCTCAATGTCCTGCAGTAGTGCGTGCCCCCTCGTTATTAAGCCCAGCGACAGTTGACAAGGCGGGAGAGGCTGGGCTCGACAACACATGACGACGCACCTTTTCCTTGGCGTAGAGGTAGACCACGCCGTCTTTGATGGCGACCCAGGCCTTCTTGGCGCTCTTGAACGGTTTCACCGTCGCCTTGGTTTGCATGGCCCCCATCTTCTTGGGCTCGGTCATCACCACCCTAAACATGTGTACGACGCGACACGCATGCCACAGTGTCGCACACGACACAAAACGACATACACGCAGGCCATCAGATATGATTGCTGACCGTTGCTGTGCGTGTGGAGAGGGGACAGCCAGTCTCGTGCGATGTCGAACCGTTGGATGGCGGAGCCGGCCTTAGCCTTCTTCTTGTTTGGCGCAGATATGGCGTCGAACGCCGCCGCCTTTCGCTTGTCTGTCAGAAAAGGTGTCAATCAATGAGTCGCGTTCTCATATCCATAAACATGACACACACGCGCAATAGGAAATGACCACTCAGCACACTACATGCGACAAAAGAAGGGGGACCTTTGATTTCCTTGACGATGTTGCTGAATATGCTGTCGACACCGAGGCCCGTTTTGGCCGAGGCCTCGACGAACGGGCATCGGTAGGTGTAGGCGATCGACCGGCCCTCCTTGGAGGTGATCTCCCAGCCGGCCTCCTCGCCCTCGGCTGCAATCGATGAAATTGAATGAGGGAGGGGAGGTCGGAGCCGTGAGACCCAATGCACACAACACACGGGAGTCGCTTTGGGCTGGGCGGTAAGTCAGTACTCTGATTGGCGACCAGCACCACCGGGAACTCCTTGGTGCCCTTCACCTTGGCCATTTCTTTGATAGGTGGTAGTGGTGGTGGCATGGGGAGGTGACATGTCAGTGCCGACCGAAAAGGATGAACGAACAAAGAGCGCGGCAGGGGACGGCACCATCGCGATAGCGCGGGATCATGTCGAAGGAGTAGGCCGAGTGACAGTCGTAGACAAACACCACCCCGTCCGCCCATCCCAGCCACTGCACCACCACGAGTTTGTCGGGGCAACGTTCGCCATCAGCAAGAGCGAGCGAGCGAGAGAGAGCCAGACACGGAGTCATCACGCAACACACGCCACTGGATGTGATGAGAGTGAAGAGCAGACCTTGTCGTGGAGGTAGTGGTGCTCTTCGGAGCCTCCCGTGTCGAGCACGTCCTGCATGCACGCCGACCCCCGCGTGACAACGTCAGCACCACAACACACGGGGGCCTGTTTCTCACACCGCCGACGAAGCACACAAAGCCAAAAACACAGAAATGGGTCGCGCACGAGGGTGACTTTGTCTTCGTCGACCACGAGCTCCTTCCTGTGGCTGTCCTCTGCAGAGGAAAGAGGGTCAGTCGTGCGGGTCCCACGCCGTGGCCCAAAAAAGGAAAGGGCAGGAGAACGCAAACCATACGAACATGGAAAGGGGGAGAAGGGAGCATAGTTGGGGGGCGTGCCTAGGGTGGGGTCGTCGATCTCCTCGTATTCGTCATTGAGGAAGCGGAGGACCAGGCACGTCTTGCCCACCGTCGTGTAGCCCATGAAGCACTTTGTTTCAATAAAAGTGTAATAAAATGGCATCAGAATTATTATTTTCTGGTAACAAATGAAAATAGAAAATAATATATAATAATATATTATAATAATTTAGGGTTTTAATTGGTTTTTGTCGGCAAAGATTGTGTGGAT
>CDFE01038569.1:98864-123680 GCA_000826465.1 Acanthamoeba mauritaniensis | reverse complement strand
GCGCGCGGGCGCCGCATCCTGCTCCGCTTCAAAAGCGCCCTCGAGAAGCGCCCCTCACGAACATGACGATGAAGAATATATTCCTAGATCGAGACATGTCAAGGAGAGATCGGAAATCTCGACACGTCCCCGCACAGGCGGGGACCCATACTCCCTGAGATATCGATTTGAGGGAGATGCCGGAGCGATCGTCCCGCTGTCACCATGACGTTTGGTGGTTATGGGTCCCGGCATTCGCCGGGACGACATCGAGAGTCTGTAGCCCCGATTGCGCTGCGCCCCATCCGGGCTGCGCGCGCTTCCATTGTCTGCCGTCATTCCAGGGCGCGCGTTTTCGCGCGAGCCCGGAATCCACGGCCATCAACCAGATTCCGGCAGGATGGATTCCGGGCCTGCGCCAAGCGGCGCATCCCGGAATGACGGGTGGAATATCGCTGCGCTACGCTTGCGCGATCCGTTCGAGCTTACTGCCAGCTTTCCTTACGTGTCCTTGTCCCTTCCGCCTTGACGCTATCCGTCTTGGAACGGTCGCTCCTGGCGCGATCAGTCTTGCCGTTGTCGATCCCTGCCTGATCGATCCCGGCGGCCTCAGTTCTTTCACGCCCGGAACTAGTGCGCCTGCCTCTGCCGGCCACACGCACCAGAGCTTCGATCCGGTCGAGATCGCGCAGGTTAAGATCGCGCTGGGCGAGGGGCATTTCGATGCCTTCCTTGCGAAATCGCCTGAGGATTTCGAGCCGTATCTCGTCAGCGACACCGGCGTCGGAGCCGATATTGGCGACATGAAAGAACACCGCAAATTCCAGCGCGTCTGCGCCGAAGTTGCCGAGGTTGGCAAACGGCGCGGGTGATTTCAGCGTTCGTGGATGGCTGCTCGCAATATCGAGCAGGACCGCGATGACGTGGTCCGGATCGGCATTGTAGGATGTCCCGACCTTCACCGACAGGCGCGCCGTATAGCTGCCGTGCATCCAGTTGACGACCTGACCGCTGATCAGGTCGGCGTTCGGCACGATGACCGAGACGTTATCGTAGGTGGCAATCTCGGTCGCGCGCACGTTGATGCGCTTGACGACGCCCATGCGGGCGCCGACCTCGATGCGATCGCCGACCTTGATCGGCCGCTCAACCAGCAAGATCAGACCCGATACGAAGTTATTGATAATCGACTGCAGGCCGAAGCCGATACCAACCGACAGTGCGCCGGCCACAATCGCGATGTTCTGCAGATTGAGGCCGACATACGATAGCGCAATGATGGTGGCCAGAATGATGCCGATGTAGCCGACCCCGGTGCGAATGGAGCTGCGGACACCGAAGTCGAGATTGGTCTCTGGCAAGAAGCGGGATTCGAGCCAGCCCTGGATCGCCCGGGTGGCCGCGACGCCGACGATCAGCACAAGGATCGCGCCGAGAATTGCCGACGGAGAGATCGTGAACTTGCCGATCGAAAATCCGAAGAACGCTGACGACAACGATGCGAACACATCGTCGAAATTGATTCCCCACGTGACGAGGACGATGAACACGGCGAATGCCATCAGAGCCAACTGGACGAAGCCATTCAGCAAGGCGGCAATCTGGCGCACCGCAGGGCCGCCCAGTCCCGCCGTCTGCCGCAGGAAGCGGCCAACGGCTCCATAAAAGGAAAACGTCGTGGAGATCAAAGCGTCGGCAAACCGGCTGAGCAGAACAGCAGCCATCAGGACGACGACGATAAGGATCATCTCCCTCGCGACGAAGCCGCCGAAAGAGACAAAGCCGGCCAGCGGCCCGAGTACCGTGATCGCCGCGAGCAGCCAGCCGAGCGGAATTAAAAGACGCCACGCTGAACGCTTGACCGCCGCTGCGGCGGACTCTTCCTCCTCGTTGTCTTCGTTTCCGGTGTGGGCCGCGATGCGCAATGCGGCCATAAACAGAAAGGCCTCGGTCAGCGCCATCACGCCTTCGCTGGCTGCCGATAGTTCGTCCGGAGCGCCGATGGCGCGATTCAGGCCCTGAAGCAGGACGCCGAAGCAGGCAGCGATGCCAAGCAGGGTCGCCACCGGAACGAGCTTGCCGGCGACCTCGTCGTCGAGATCGATCAGGCGCCACGCGGGCCGATCCGGCGCCAGCGTGGCGGTCGCGAGGCTATAGAAAAAGAACGCAAAGGTGATCACGATAGACAGAGGCCGTGCGATGGCACTCACTTCGTCCGGCAAAACGCCGAGCGCAATCAGCGCCTGATAAAGCACGAACAAGCTGGTGCCGGGGATCAGGGTGTTGGCGAGAACGATGACCGCTGCGGAACTCGTTTTACGCAGCGCGGTAGGCTCGGTAATTGCTGCATCGCGGGTCGTCCAGCGCGCTTGCCAGCGTCGCCACGGCGACAGGAAAAAACCGAGCAAGACAACGACGGCAATTGCGAAGCCCGAAGCGGCGCGAAGCGGCTGCTCCGCCATGACGCCAGCCCATCGGGATGCGACCTCAACCAGCCGGGTTGTTGCGGGAGGAATCTCCTCGGCAACACGGACCCAGAACGATGGATTGATCAGACTGGCGGAGCGTTTGAAGACCGTGTCCGTGAACCTGGCACGGCGGCGTTCCGAGATAAGATCGAGCGATTGCTGGGCGCGCACGTTGATCAGGCTGGCCTGCTGAACGATGCTCTGGCGCGCGGCAATCTCCGCCAGTAGCTTGGCGCGCTCCAGCTTGACCTCGTCGGACTGCGGCGTTGTATCCTTTTCACCCGGCTCCAATTCGGCAGCCCGTTCTGTGGCCTCGCTGATCCGCGGCGTAGTGGCGGCGATGAGGTCACGTGCTCCGGTTTGCGCCTCGGTGATCTGGTTGCGGATTTGGCTCAGTCTGGCTTCATCGGTCATGCCCAAAGACAATTGCCATTCGGCACTGTCGAGCATCTGCTTCCAGCCGTTGAGACCAGCGACGGCGCTGGGATAGGTCGGCGCCGGAACGCTGGGAAGCACTTCCTTCGCGGGCGCGGGCGCGGGGGCTGCTGCTGGGCCTTCGGCTTCTTTCGCCGCCGGGGGAGCGGGCGTCGGCGCAGTCGTCGCAGCCTGAAGCGCAGTGCACGGCGTCAATGCGAGGGCAAGGAAAACGGCAATAGTCCGGATATTCATTATCGTCCTTGTTTCATCGAATTCGTCGACGCTCATGCCGCACAAACACGGCGATGTTCTGTTCGCGAGTGGCCAAAGAAATCACTGAGTTCCACGGTGAAGGTGATGTCTTCTTGAGTGTTGCGTCCGTTTCCGCTTGACTGACTCATAGCTCGTTGGTTATGGATTAATCCATAGCCAGAGAGTTATTAATCAAGAATGCTAAACCCTCATGATATACTGTTCAGAACGCTCGCAGATCCTACCCGGCGGGCGATCTTCGAGCGCCTGTGCCGCGACGGAGAACAGACGGTCGGGGCCCTGACCGCCCGGGCGGGGGTTTCGCAACCGGCGGTCTCAAAGCATCTCGGTGTTCTGAAGCAGGCCGGGCTGGTCCTCGACCGCCATGAAGGTCGCCAGACACATTACAGCGCGCAACTCGGCGCGCTCGCGCCGCTGATCGACTGGACAAGCCAGATGGCCGGCTTCTGGGAGAGCCGGTTCGATGACCTCGAAAATCTCCTCAAGAGGATGGACCAATGAGCACCGTTGCGACCGAAACGCTCTCTGTCGTTGTCGAGCGTGAGTTTTCCTATCCGCCGGAAAAGCTCTGGCGCGCGCTCACGCAGCCACACCTGATCGAGGAGTGGCTGATGAAGAACGACTTCAAGCCTGCCGTCGGCCACAGCTTCAATCTTCGCGGAGACTGGGGCGGCGTGCTGGACTGCGAAGTGCTCGCCGTCGAGCCGAACAGGACGCTGTCCTACACCTGGAATTTCGCGAACGACGATGCGGCCTTCAATCTGACGAGCGTGGTGACCTTTACGCTCACGCCAACAAGTTCGGGAACCCACCTCCACATGGAGCAGTCGGGTTTCCGGCCGGATCAGAAGCAGGCCTTCGGCGGCGCGCGGCACGGGTGGCAGCAGTTCTTTGGAAATCTCGAGCAGGTCGTCGCGCGGATCGATTGAGTCCGCCGATACATTCAATGCGAGCTGTTTACAGCGTTGCATCTGCGGGTGACGCAATGGCCAGGACGACGTCGAAGAAGCCAACGAAGGTTGCAAGGAAGGCCGCTGCCAAGCGGGTTGCTGCGAAGGCAGCCAAGCCGCGCAAGACGGCAGCGAAGCCGCAGCCCGGCAAGGCAGCGAAGCCGGCCCTTCTTTCAGGCGGCAATCCTCAGATCGCGAAGGGCTACGGCGACGCGCCGGTGCAGGCCTACATCGCGGCCATGCCGGGCTGGAAAAGCGACGTCGGGCGGCGTCTCGACGTGCTGATCGAACGTGCCGTTCCCGGCGTGCGCAAGGCGGTCAAATGGAACTCGCCGCTGTACGGACGTGATGACCAGCACTGGTTTCTCGGCATCCATGTCTTTGCGAAGTATATCAAGGTGGCTTTCTTCCGCGGCGCGTCGCTGCGTCCTGTCCCGCCCGGCGAGTCCAGACAAAAGGAAGTGCGCTATCTCAACATCCACGAAGACCAACTCGACGAAGCTCAATTCGCCGACTGGGTGAAGCAAGCCAGCCAATTGCCCGGCGAGCGCATGTGAAAGCCACCATGAAGAAAGCAACGACAACCTCGAAGACGGCGAAGACCACGAAGGACGGAAGCGGAGGGGACTCTCCGTCCCGGCTGATCGATGCCAAAATCAGGAAGCTGGACGACTGGCGAGGCGAGACGCTCGCTGCAGTTCGCAAGAGCATTCTTGATGCCGACAAGGAGATCATCGAGGAATGGAAGTGGATGGGCAGCCCGGTGTGGGAGCGCGACGGCATCATTGCGGTCGGCAACGCCCACAAGGACAAGGTGAAGCTGACCTTCGCCCACGGCGCGAGCCTTCCGGACCCCGACAAGCTTTTCAACGCGGGCCTTGATGGCAAGGTGTGGCGCGCGATCGATGTTTTCGAAGGCGACAAGATCGATGGGCGGGCGCTGAAGAATCTGGTGCGTGCCGCGATTGAGTTTAATCGGGCTAAGAATGCAAGGAAGAGGGTGTCAGCCAGGGCGACGAAGAAGGCCGTCCCCGCAGCGAAAAAGGCGAAAGTGTGGAAAAGCATGAAGGCGTAATGCGACAGCTTTCGTGCAATGGTGAGGTATTGGCAAACCGCTCCTGCGAGGAATGGCGTCGCAGGCAACTGCAGCCCTCATGAAGCGAGCGAAACGCGAGGATGCGAGAAAGACACTTCCCGGATTGCGCTTCGCTCCATCCGGGCTACGCTTGCTCATGTTTTGATCAAAAACCAGGTAGACAATCCATCGCGACCGAATAGAGTTGAATATCGGCGTCCATGGGAATGTTCTGGATGTATCGAAAGGAACGACCAATGCCGACCGCGGTCGTTCCTTCAAAGCGTCGTTTCCAATTGGTGTTCATAAAGCCGTCGCATTACGGCGAAGACGGCTATGTGATCCGTTGGTGGCGCGCTGCAATTCCCTCGAATTCCCTCGCCAGCGTTTATGGAATTGCGCAGGACAGCAAGGCCCGCGGTGTCCTCGGGGCTGATATTGAAATCGACATTGAGGCGATCGATGAATTCAGTTGCCGCGTCGATATTCCCGAACTGATCGCGCAATTTTCGCGCCATGGCAATTTCGGCCTGATCGTGCTCGCCGGCGTGCAATCGAACCAGTATCCACGCGCGCTCGACATTGCCCGTCCGTTGCGTGACGCCGGTATTCAGGTCTCGATCGGCGGTTTTCACGTCTCGGGCTGCCTGTCGATGCTCGACGGCCACGCGATCGATCTGGATGCCTGCCGCACGGCGGGCATTTCGATATTTGCCGGCGAGGCGGAAGGCCGCTTCGATACCGTCCTGCAAGACGCTGCTGCTGGTCGGCTGCAGCCGGTCTACAATTTCCTGAACGATCTGCCGGGCATAGAAGGCACGCCGGCGCCGTTTCTGCCAATCGAGAACGTACGGCGGACACTGGGGCTGAGTACCAGCTTCGATGCCGGACGTGGCTGTCCATACCAGTGCTCGTTTTGCACTATCATCAATGTGCAAGGACGCAAGTCGCGCTTCCGCTCGCCGGACGATGTCGAAGCGCTGGTGCGGAGCAACTGGAAGCAGGGGATCTACAAGTATTTTATCACCGACGACAATTTTGCGCGTAACAAGCACTGGGAAGAGATTTTGGATCGCCTGATCTGGCTTCGGGAGACTCAAGGCATTCCCTTGGGGTTGCTGCTCCAGGTGGACACGCTGTGTCACAAGATTCCGAATTTCGTCGAGAAGGCGAAGCGCGCGGGCGTGACGCGCGTGTTTATCGGGCTTGAGAATATCAACCCGGCCAATTTGCTTGCAGCAAAGAAGCGGCAGAACAAGATCACCGAGTACCGCAAGATGCTTCTGGCGTGGAAGGATAAGGGCATCCTCACGCTCGCGGGTTACATCCTTGGATTCCCTGCCGATACGCCGGAGTCGATCCGCAACGACATCGAGATCATCAAGCGCGAGCTGCCGATCGACATTCTCGAATTCTTTTGCCTGACGCCATTACCGGGCTCCGAGGATCACAAGATCCTCTGGAAAGCCAATGTCCCGATGGACCCCGATCTGAACAATTACGATCTCGAGCATGTCTGCACGTCGCACGCGCTGATGTCGCAAGACCAATGGAAAGGCATCTATCGGGATGCCTGGGCATACTATTATACGCCCGCGCATATGGAGACGCTTCTGCGCCGCGGTGCTGCGACCGGAGTCAACATGAGCAGCCTTGTGAAGCTGCTCCTGACCTTCTCGCTGACTCAGACGCTTGAGCAGGTGCATCCACTGCAAAGCGGGATCTTGCGCCTGCGTCATCCCTCGGAACGACGGCCCGGTCTTGCTGCCGAAAGTACCTTCTGGTTTTGGCCGAAGCTGGTGCTCGAGACGGTAAGCAAGACTGCAACCACGCTCGCGAGGCTGTTACGTCTGTCCGTACTGAGCATCAGGATCACGCGCGATCCCAAGCGTTTCGCATACAGCGATCTCGCCCTGTCTCGCGTGGAGGATGACGACGACGCTTCACTCGAGCTGCTGACGCAGACGTCGAGCGCAAAGCAGGCCGTCGCTCACCAGAAGAAGGTGTTCAATCTTACGCATGCGGCGGAGTGATTGGCGTCCTCGAAGATCAGTGACTCCACAAAAAAGGCGTCCCTTTCGGGACGCCTTTGGTGTTTGCGAGAAGCAGTCGCCGCGAGGCGAGCGCTTACAGCGAGTAGTACATTTCGAATTCGACCGGGTGCGGGGTCATCTCAAAGCGCTCGACCTCGGTCATCTTCAGTTCGATGAAGCTGTCGATGAAGTCGTCGTCGAACACGCCGCCGGCCTTCAGGAACGCGCGATCCTTGTCGAGGTTTTCAAGCGCCTCGCGGAGCGAACCGCACACCGTCGGAATGGTCTTCAGTTCTTCCTTCGGCAGGTCGTACAGATCCTTGTCCATCGCCGGACCCGGATCGATCTTGTTCTTGATGCCGTCGAGGCCGGCCATCAGCATCGCCGCGAAAGCGAGGTAGGGGTTCGCCATCGGATCGGGGAAGCGCACTTCGACGCGCTTGGCCTTCGGGTTGGTGGTGTAGGGGATGCGGCAGGAGGCCGAACGGTTGCGCGCCGAGTAGGCGAGCAGCACCGGCGCTTCATAGCCCGGGACCAGACGCTTGTAGGAGTTGGTCGACGGGTTGGTGAAGGCGTTGATGGCCTTGGCGTGCTTGATGATGCCGCCGATATAGTGGAGGCAGGTCTCGGAGAGGTCGGCGTACCTGTTGCCGGCGAAGGTCGGCTTGCCGTCCTTCCAGATCGACTGGTGCACATGCATGCCCGAGCCGTTGTCGCCGTAGACCGGCTTCGGCATGAAGGTGGCGGTCTTGCCGTAGATGTGCGCGACCTGATGGATGCAGTACTTGTAGACCTGCATCTGGTCGGCCATGTGGGTCAGGGTGTCGAACTTCATGCCGAGCTCGTGCTGGGCGGAAGCGACCTCGTGGTGATGCTTCTCGACCTTGACGCCCATCTTGGCCATCGAGCCGAGCATTTCCGAGCGCATGTCCTGCACCGAGTCCTGCGGCGGAACGGGGAAGTAGCCGCCCTTGGTGCGGATGCGGTGGCCGAGGTTGCCGCCTTCATACTCGGTGTCCGAGTTGGTGGGCAGTTCGGACGAATCCAGCTTGAAGCCGGTGTTGTACGGCGTGGTCTGGAAGCGCACGTCGTCGAACACGAAGAACTCGGCTTCCGGGCCAACGAACACGGTGTCGCCGACGCCCATCGCCTTGACCTGGGCTTCGGCCTTCTTGGCGATGCCGCGCGGGTCCCGGTTGTAGGGTTCGCCGGTCGACGGCTCTAGAATGTCGCAGACGATGACCATGGTGGTTTCGGCGAAGAACGGATCGATCGTCGCCGTGGTCGGATCAGGCATCAGCGTCATGTCGGATTCATTGATCGCCTTCCAGCCGGCAATCGATGATCCGTCGAACATCGTGCCTTCGGCGAAGATCTCCTCGTCGATCATCGAGATATCGAACGTGACGTGCTGCCACTTGCCGCGCGGGTCGGTGAAACGCAGGTCGACGTACTTGACGTCGTTGTCCTTGATCGACTTGAGGACGTCTTTGGCGGTCTTCATGAATACCCCTTATGTCTGCTTGGTCGTTTGTCGTGTCGTGGATTGGATGCACCGAGAACTGGATGCACTGGGAGTGAGATGCAGTAAAAGCCTCGGGCGGCAGGAGCTGCCGCCGGCGAGGCGAGGTGAGCTAGTGGTAGCCTGAAATCAGGTCAGATGGCGTCGAGCCCGGACTCTCCCGTTCTGATGCGGATGGCTTCTTCGATGCTGGATACGAATATCTTTCCGTCGCCGATGCGGCCAGTTTGCGCGGCACGCCTTATCGCGTCTATGGCTTTCTCGACAAGATCGTCGCCGACCACAATCTCAATTTTGACCTTCGGCAGGAAGTCCACGATGTATTCCGCGCCGCGATAAAGTTCGGCGTGACCCTTCTGCCGTCCGAAGCCCTTGGCCTCGGTGACGGTGATGCCCTGGATTCCGACTTCCTGAAGGGCCTCCTTCACCTCGTCGAGCTTGAATGGCTTGATGATGGCCTCGATCTTTTTCACTTAGCGTCTCCCCGGCACTTCCAACTGGCCTGTCTGTAGTTCCATATCGCGCGATGCACGCGCTCGTCACCTCGGTTCGTCGTCACGGTCGTCGCACGGGCGGGTGAGCGCCCGGGAAACGGCCGTCGCGCCCACCTGACATTCGCCGGTGAGCGGGACAATCCGAAAGTCATCCCCTAAAAGCAGGGTCTGTGCCAATTTATTAAGATATCGAATTGGACAACGATATCATTTCGTTAGCGGTAACTTTGCCTCTTTGTGCGGCGAATGCCGCAAGAGTGGAAGGCTATGAATTAGGCAATTGCACAAAAATTAGCCTGACACTTTCCGGTTCTTCCCACCAGAGTGCCTCAGGATAAGGCGAGTCAAACAGCGAATGGAAGTTCTCACAGTCTCGGAAATGGCGGCGGCTGATCAGGCCGCGATCGCAGGCGGCATCAGCGGCTTCTCGCTGATGCGCCGGGCCGGGCAGGCGGTGGCGCTGGTTGCAGAAGCCATGGCGGAGCGCGGACGAATCCTGGTGGTGGCCGGTCGCGGCAATAATGGCGGCGATGGTTTCATCGCAGCGGCCGAACTCGCGGCAAAGGGGCGGGACGTCTCTGTCATCCTGCTGTGTGATCCCGCGACGCTGAAGGGCGATGCCGCGCTCGCAGCCGCTGAGTGGAAAGGTCCCGTGCTGCCTTGCGATCCGGCGGCACTTGGTCAGCCCAACCTGATCGTCGATGCGCTGTTCGGCGCCGGCCTCGACCGGCCGGTGAAGGGCGATCCTTACGCGATGATCGAGGCGATGAATGCGAGCGGCGTTCCGATCCTCAGCGTCGATCTGCCGAGCGGTGTCAGCGGCGACACCGGAGAGGTGATGGGAATTGCCGTGGAGGCAGCGGCCACGGTCACGTTCTTCCGGCGCAAGCCGGGCCACCTGCTGCTGCCGGGCCGCGCACATTGCGGCGAGATCGATGTGGCCGACATCGGCATTGAAGCAGATGTGCTTGACGTCAACGCGCCGAAGACGTTCGAGAATGTGCCGGACCTGTGGGCCGATATCTTTCCGTCGCCGCAGGCCGACGGCCACAAATATGCGCGCGGTCATGCGGTGGTTGTCTCGGGCGATCTCATCTCGACGGGAGCCGCGCGCCTGTCAGCACGCGCTGCGCTGCGCGCCGGTGCGGGCCTGGTCACGGTGGCCTCGCCGCGCGATGCGCTGGCGGTCAATGCCGCCGCGCTGACGGCGGTGATGGTTCGCGAGGCGGAAACGCCCCGGCAATTCGCGGAATTGCTTTCCGACAAACGGCTCAACGCCTGCGTGATCGGGCCCGCAACCGGGGTCGGCGAGCGCACGCGCGACATGGTCCGGGCCGCGTTGTCGGCACGGCGCAGCCTTGTGCTCGATGCCGATGCGCTGACGAGCTTTGTGGACGATCCCGAAGCGCTCTTTGCCGAAATCAAAAAGCAGGACAATCCACAGGTTGTCCTCACCCCGCACGCGGGTGAATTCGGACGCCTGTTCAGCGGGTTGCCATCCGATTATCCACATGCGTCGAAGCTTGAACGTGCACGCCTAGCGGCGGTCCAGTCGGGGGCTGTGGTGCTGCTGAAGGGGGCCGACACGGTGGTCGCCGCGCCCGATGGCCGTGCGGCCATCACCGCCAATGCGCCGCCGTGGCTGGCAACGGCGGGATCGGGCGACGTGCTGGCCGGGATCATCGGCGGCCTGCAGGCGCAGGGCGTTCCGGCTTTCGAGGCGGCCTGCATCGGCGCGTGGATGCATGGCGAGGCCGGACAGGAATTCGGTCCGGGCCTGATCGCGGAAGACCTTCCGGATGTGTTGCCTGCAGTGCTGCGCAATCTCTACGATGAAATCGGGATTGCGTATTAGTTTGAACCGCGATCGGGGGGAACTGCTGAACGTCATTGCGAGGAGCGCTTGCGACGAAGCAATCCAGTTCTTCCTAAACGCATGAACAAGACTGGATTGCTTCGCTTCGCTCGCAATGACGTAGGGCGAGCCAACGCGACTTAATCGAGAATTATTCCACTGTGTAGCTGCGCACGAGCTTGGGCGCGGCCCAGTTGATCGCAGCCGCCTCCATCAGCCAGCGTCCGGCATATTCGGCCATGAACGCGATGCGCTGGGTCTGGCCTTTGTCCACCATCAGCGTGTCCAGCCAGAACGGCTTCCAGCCGTCGTCGAGCCGGTCGAGCAGCCGGAAATGGTGACCGTGCAGGCGGAAAGCGACGGGCGTAGCGGTAGGATTGTTGATCGCCATCACGACGGTCCGCCCGCGCTTGACGCGATACGCCGGCGTTGTCGCGGCATCAAACTTGACCGGCGCGAGCCACTGCGCGTCCGGATCGAGCGACAGGTCGGTGCGGAGCGCGCCCTTCAGGTCGAGACGTTCGGGAAGATTCCCGGACGGAAACGCGGCTGCGGGCGGCAGCGGCGCAGCGCGAACCGGAGCATCGTTCGACATCGTGAGTTGCGCGATGGTCCTTGGACCGGTGCCGTCGTGCAGGATGATCGGCGAGACGGTGCCCGGCGCGCGCGTGGCGTCGATGAAAACGTCGATCCGCGATCCGGGCGCAAGCACAAGCTGGCCATCGCGGGCGGGGAAGGGTTCGGAGGGCTGACTGTCGATCGCCATGACGCGCACGTCATGGTTCTCGATCCGCAGGCCGAGGGGCGAGCGCGCGCAGCCGTTGATGAAACGCAGGCGCACGCGTTCGTTGACCTTTGCGGTCAGATCGAACCGCGGCTGTCCGTTGACGGTGTAGACCGCGGTGGTGCCTTCGGGGTTACTCCCCGGCGCGATGGCGCTGCCGTCGGCTTTCACGCGCCATTCCTCGATCAGCAGCACCTCGTCGCGGTCGGCCGGAATCGGCGGACTGTCCTCGACGATGAGTGCGCGGCTGGACATCGGGCGCTCTGCGGAATCGCCAAGGAGTTGCGCGCTGACCAGGGCCGTGCCGGCCTGACGCAGGGGCAGGGTGAAGGAGGCGCGGCCACCCGGAGGGACGGGCGCCAGTCCGGTCAATGGAGCCGCAGCCTGCGCGCCATCAATTCCCAGCCAGTTCAGGACGATAGGAGACGAGAGTTCATTTGAAAGCGTAACTGCGAGGTCGCCCTTGCCGAACCGCAGGGAACTGGTGACAGGCCCCCCGTTCGGGGCCTCAAGCGCCCAGATCTGGCTCCGGGGCAGACCCTGTCCCAGCGCGGCGGTCGCGGGCCGCGCCTGCAACTGCAGGGCCGGACCGGTCTGGGCTGAGACAGGCAGCCGCAGCCCGGATGCGAGGGCGGCACCGCCGAGGCCTGCCAGCAGGGTGCGTCTGGAGGGCAAAAAGACCTGATTTGTCATCGCTGATGCGGACCATTTTCCGCACCCGATGTCCAGTCGGCCCCTTGTCGCTAACGCCGCGTCGCCGCAGCCATTTTTTTGGCTCGCGAACCGGTTACACCGTGTTATAAGCCCGCCGCTCGCGGCTGTGCCGCCTGACGATATGCGCTGCGCGGGCGTGGCGGAACTGGTAGACGCGCTGGGTTTAGGTTCCAGTGACGAAAGTTGTGGGGGTTCGAGTCCCTCCGCCCGCACCAAGCGCGATTTTTGTTTGCGCAAGACATTCTGGAGGAGACGTCCCTCGCGGGAACGTGTCCGCCGCACCACCGATGCATTCCGAACGGCTCGCGGCCGAATGGTTTGTGTCCAACAGATTGACAACGACCCGGCTGCGCCGGGTCAAGCCGGAAGAAGATTGACGCCATGCAGGTTACCGAAACCCTCGCCGAGGGATTGAAGCACGAGTTCAAGGTCAGCGTTCCCGCGTCGGATATCGATGCCAAGGTGGATGCCCGTCTTGTCGACATGAAGGACAAGGTTCGGCTGAACGGTTTCCGTCCCGGCAAGGTGCCAGTCGCTCATCTCAAGAAGGTCTACGGCCGCTCCGTCGCCGCCGAGACCGTCGAGCAGTTGATTCGCGACACCAACGCCGGAATCTTCACCGAGCGCGGTTTCCGTCTCGCGACCGAGCCCAAGGTCACCATGCCGACCGAGGAAAAGGAAATCGAAGACGTTCTCGCGGGTAAGTCCGACCTGAATTATTCGGTCGCCATCGAAGTCGTGCCGGCGATTGAACTGGCTGACTTCAAGAGCTTCAATGTCGAAAAGCCGGTGGCGGAAGTGACCGACGCCGACGTCGACGAAGCGCTGAAGCGCATTGCCGATCAGAGCCGTCCTTATGAAGCGAAGGGCGAAGGCGCGAAGGCCGAGAAGGGCGACCGCGTCACCGTTGCGTTCAAGGGCTCCATCGACGGCGAACTGTTCGACGGCGGCACCGGCGAAAACATTCAGGTCGTGATCGGTTCGGGCACGTTCATTCCGGGCTTCGAGGACCAGCTGATCGGCATCGCCTCGGGCGAGACCCGCAACGTCAAGGCCTCGTTCCCGAAGAACTATGCCGCGCCGAACCTCGCCGGCAAGGACGCCGAGTTCGAGACCACCGCGAGCCTGATCGAGGCGCCGCAGGAGTCGAAGGTCGACGACGAGTTCGCCAAGAACCTCGGCATGGAATCGCTCGACAAGCTCAAGGAAGCCATGCGCGAGCGGCTGGTGGCTGAATTCGCCGGTGCGTCGCGCCAGCGCGTGAAGCGCATCCTGCTCGACAAGCTCGACGAGACGCACAAGTTCGGTCCGCCGCCGTCGCTGGTCGAGGAAGAGTTCAAGCTGATGTGGAACTCGATCAAGGCCGAGATGGAATCGACCGGCAAGACCTTCGCCGACGAAGACACTACTGAGGAAAAGGCCAAGGAAGAATATGAGAAGATCGCGGATCGCCGCGTTCGCCTCGGCCTTGTGCTCTCCGAGATCGGCGAGAAGAACAAGATCACCGTTACGGACGACGAAGTCAGCCGCGCGCTGATCGACCGTGCGCGCCAGTCGCCGGGCCGCGAGAAGGAAGTCTGGGATTTCTATCGCAGCAATCCGAACGCGCTGGCCCAGCTTCGCGCGCCGATCTACGAGGACAAGGTCGTCGATTTCATTCTTGAGCTTGCCAACGTGACCGAGAAGAAGGTCACGCGCGACGATCTGCTCAAGGAAGAAGAAGACAAGACCGCCGCTTAAGCGCTGGCCGCTACGACAGCACCGATCATCGCCGGTTACGGCTGGGGATGATCGGGTCGCGAACGGATCACGGCATCCAGAACAACCGACAGAACGGTATCGGTTCCGTCGGTGATCTGGCTCCGGATCGTGATGACGGCATTTTTCCGTTCAGGCCGATGTGCGATCGCAGCAATCTCGGCATGCCCCGTGAGCGTCATGCCGGGGCGCACCGGCCTCTGAAATTTGGATTCGATGCGGGTGCCCGCGACGCCGGCCACCTGCCACCACATCGCTTCAACAATCAGCCGCTGGTAGATCGCCGTGGTGTGCAATCCGCTGGCGATGAGACCGCCGAAGGGACCCTTCGCCGCGGCGACCGGATCGACATGGATGAAGAGGGGATCGAAACGTTCCGCGAAATCGATGATTTCGGCTTGTTCGATCGGGTAACCGCGAAAAGGAAAACGTTGCCCAACCGTGAGATCTTCAGCGTAAAGCATGAGGGTCTGTTCCTTGCCGAGAGTGCGGCCGGACGATAGCAGGTCGGGTACGCGCAGCCATTACCTCCCGCGTCAGGCGCGCGGGAGGGATGAGGCTATATTAACGATATGAGCCGAATACGCCCGAAGGCACGCCAGCGTCGCTTTCCGCTGTACGCCGAATCGGCTTCAACTGGCCTGGCTCCGGCTTTTCCCACCCTTGTGGTCGGCCGCTCCTGCTATATCTGTAGAGTCCGACCCTTCTGCATCACGAGGCATTTCGTCTGCCGGAACATCCAGCCGTCCGGCCCCGCCTCCACTAACCATCAGGTGATAAATGCGCGATCCCGTTGAAACCTACATGAACCTCGTGCCGATGGTGGTTGAGCAGACCAACCGCGGCGAGAGGGCGTACGACATTTTCTCGCGCCTCCTGAAAGAGCGCATCATCTTCGTGACCGGTCCGGTCGAGGACGGCATGTCGGTGCTGGTCGTCGCGCAGCTCCTGTTCCTGGAAGCCGAGAATCCGAAGAAGGAAATCTCGATGTACATCAACTCGCCGGGTGGCGTGGTGACATCGGGTCTGGCGATCTATGACACCATGCAGTTCATCCGTCCGCCGGTCTCGACCCTGTGCACCGGCCAGGCGGCGTCGATGGGTTCGCTGCTGCTCGCGGCTGGCCACAAGGACATGCGCTTCTCGCTGCCGAATTCGCGGATCATGGTTCATCAGCCGTCGGGCGGTTTTCAGGGCCAGGCGACCGACATCATGCTGCACGCGCAGGAAATCCTGAACCTGAAGAAGCGGCTGAACGAAATCTACGTCAAGCACACCGGCCAGACCTACAAGGCGATCGAGGACGCGCTGGAGCGCGACAGATTTCTGACCGCCGAGATGGCGAAGGACTTCGGTCTGGTCGACCAGGTGATCGACAAGCGCGCCGAGGAAGTCACGCCGAAGCTGCCGTAAGGCGAATTCGCGGCCTGGTTGTGAAATGAAAAACGGACGCCCCTCGGGCGTCCGTTTTTGCATGAACGCTTCACCCATTTGGGGTATGGCGCAGGCTTTTTGGGTGCCGCAGCCGCGCTGTACTTGACCGCATCAGGTTCTTGGCCGCTATTTCCAATTGATCCGGGACTTTTGGGCCCGTCTTATTTTTTCTGCTTTTTTGACGGCATCCAATTGCGCTCCGGACACACCGTATTTCGGTGAGAACGATGATGTCCGGGAGCATGCCATGATGACAGGCGCACGAAGCGGCGCGGCCGCGATCCTCTTCTCGCTCTGCTCACTCACAGCCATTGTTCCTGCCTCCGCACTGGAACTCGAGCAGGCGCGCGAGCGCTGCCGCGCTTCCATCGGCATGCCGACATATCAAGCCTGCAAGCAGGGGGGCGGTCAGCACGACGCTTGCAAGGCAAGGGCAAAGGCCGCTGCTACTCCCTGCGTGAGGAACGCAATGATGGCCGCGCGCCCGAAGGCTGCGCTGTTCGACGCCGCCAAGGTGTCGGCGCCGAAGAAGGAGGATATCGCAGCAGGCGCCGCGGCTTTGGCGAAGACCACCGCAACGCTGGTGGCGCCACCGCGAACGGTTTCGGACATCACGGCCATTCTTGACCAGCAGAAACCCGATCCGGCGAAGATTTCCGAACTGACGGCGACCGCCGATGCGCCGGTGCCTGCCGGCTTGAAGGGAAACGAGCTTGCGGCGTTTCACTACAAGCGCGGGCAGGCGCGAACGCTGGTCGGACGCAACGCTGAAGCGCTTGCGGATGCTGAACTGACTGTGAGCCTTGGTAAGGGCGAGGACGTCAAGGTCTTTGCCCGCTACGAACAGTTCCTGATGCGGCGCCTCCGCGAAGCCGGCGAGAACAAGCGTGCTGACGGTATAGCTGCGAGACAGATCGCCGCCGCAAACAGTCAGCCCAAAGGAAAGGGACGGCTCTTCGGTCTGTATCTGGGGCAGGTGGTCGGGCTGATCCGGTCAGGCGACATCAATGCTGCCGAATCCTATGCCGCCCGCAATCGTTCGTTGCTGGCTGAGGCGCAGCGCTGGCCGGTGTTCCCGATCTATGGAATGAGCTGGCAGGCGATCATCGAAGACGGCAATGCGCGCGTCGCCGAAGCGCGGGGCCGGTTTACCGATGCGGAGGCCGCGTATCGCAAGTCCGCGGTGTTTTACACGAACGCGCTCGCCACCATGTCGCAGTGGGAAACCAAGCCCGCCGAAGGCGAGATGGAACGGTTCGCCGATTGGGCCACGGCGTTTGAAGGCCGTACCAAGGTCAAGCAGGGGCGTGTCGGCGAGGGAGAAGCGGACGTGCGGCGCGCGCTGCTCAGCCGCCTCAGCAAATCGGGAAAATTCCATGCGGACACCGCGGGAATTCTCTCGGTGTTCGTGTATGTGGTTCAGGAGCAGGGCCGTTACGCGGAAGCAGAGCAGCTTCAGCGTGAAGTTATCAGTATCTACAAGGGACTCGGTTACGCCGAGGACGCCGGTCCGATGGTCAACGCCAATGTCTTCCTTGCGCAGATTTTGAATCTTGAGCGCAAGTACGACGAGGCGACGAAGCTCTACGATCAGGTCGATGTCTGGACCGCGAAGTGGGAGCCCTCGCGCAGGGAAAACATCAGTGGCGGCCCCGCGCGCGTCTCCATCATGCTGACGCAGGGCAACTACGACAACGCGCTTGAAATTGCGCAGCGATCGTACGAGCGCGAAAAGGCCCGTTCGGGCGAGAAGAGTCTCAACACCGCGGTTAACCGCGGCTATTACGCCGTGACGCTGGCGCGCAAGGGGCGGGTCCCCGAAGCGCTGCAGGCGTTCAAGGATTCGATCCCGATCCTGCAGACGGCATCCGGCGGCAGTGATGACGATGCCGGATCGACGGCGGCAGCACGCGAAGGCCGCCTTCGTTTCGTGGTCGAAGGTTATCTCCGCACACTGGCGCTCAATCCGGCGATAGCGCCCCCCAATGTCGCAGAGGAAACCTTTGCCTATGCCGACGTGCTGCGCGGACAATCGGTGCAGCGCGCGTTGCAGGCATCGTCCGCCCGTGCGTCCACCAGCAATCCGGAACTCGCCAAGCTGATGCGTAACTCGCAGGACAACGAAAAGCGGATCGGTGCGGCGGTTGCCACGTTGAACAACCTGCTGACGCTTCCGCCTGCCGAACGCGAGGAGAAGGCAGTCAAGGCAACGCAGGTGGAAATCGCGGCGTTGCAGGCAGCGCGCACGCAAACGCTGAACGACATTGCCAAGAAGTTTCCCGACTACGGCAATCTGGTGAACCCGCCGCCGCCGAACGCGAGCGATCTGCAAAAGCAACTCACGGACGACGAGGCGCTGCTGTCGTTCTACTTCGGCCGCTTCGACAGTTTCGTCTGGGTGCTGCGCAAGGGCGCGCCGGTGCAGTTCGCCCGGATCAAGATGACGCTCGGTGACCTGAATACGACCGTGACCAAGCTGCGCGAGGCGCTGGAGCCGAAGGCGGCGATGATCTCGGACATCCCCACATTCGACGTGAAGCTGGCGGCGCAGCTCTATGATCAGTTGCTGAAGCCGCTGGAGAGCGACTGGAAGCCGGCGAAAAGTCTGATCGTCGTGACCAACGGCGCGCTCGGCCTGCTGCCGCTGTCGCTGCTGCCGACCGCGGCCGCAGAGGTCAAGACGGACGACGATCCGCTGTTTGCAAGTTACCGCAACGTGCCGTGGCTGGCGCGAACCCACGCGGTGACTTTGGTGCCCTCGGCATCCGCGCTGCAGACCCTGCGCAAGCTGCCGGCGGGCAAGGCCACGCGGCAGGATCTGATCGCATTCGGCGATCCTTACTTCAGCAAGGAGCAGGCTGACGATGCGGAAAGGACCGGCAAGCCGATCCAGGTCGCCGACGCATCGCTCGCGACGCGCGGTGTGCCGCTGAAGCGCCGCAACAGTCCGCAGCTTGAGGGTGTCGACAGCGCACAGCTCGGCCAGTTGCCGCGCCTGCCGGACACGTCCGATGAACTGACGTCCATCGCGCTGGTGCTGCAGGCGGACCCGACCAAGGTTCTCAACCTCGGCAAGGACGCGAACGAGAAGAAGGTGAAGTCGATGGACCTTTCGGGGTTCAAGATCGTCGCCTTCGCAACCCACGGATTGGTGCCGGGCGAACTCGATGGCCTGACGCAACCGGCGCTGGCGCTGTCCGCGCCCGCGCTGTCGGATTCCGACGGTGACGGGCTGCTGACGATGGAAGAAATCCTGTCGCTGAAACTCGACGCCGATTGGGTCGTGCTGTCCGCGTGCAACACGGCTGCCGGGGCCGGGGCGGGCGCTGAAGCCGCATCGGGTCTCGGCCGTGCGTTCTTCTATGCAGGTACGCGCGCGCTGCTCGTGACGAACTGGTCCGTGCACTCGCAATCGGCGCGTGAACTGGTGACCGACCTGTTCAAACGGCAGGCGAACGATCCGAAACTGACGCGCGGCGAGGCGTTGCGGCAGGCGATGATGGCGCTCGCAGACGGACCGGGCTATCTCGGCGCGGACGGCAAGACGGAATTCGCCTACGCGCATCCGTTGTTCTGGGCGCCATACTCGATCATTGGCGACGGCGGCGGGCGCTGAAAGTCGTCACGGGCAAATCGCGGTCAAGACCGCGCCGCTGCGGTGTCGATCTAGCTCTTGCTGTCGCGCCGGGCTTGCGCGGATTTGGTCGCTTGAGAGGTGCTGCCAATCCGCTTGCCCGAGATGATGGTTCTGCGGCGACGGGTGGGATTTGGAGCCATGCCGTCTTTCGCTGTCTGGCCTGGGGCCGGGCTGGTGAAGTTCGCCGCTCGCCGCATTGCAAGGGCACGCCGGGCAGCGTCGACATTGGTGGCGCGCGCTTCAAGGTTGCGGATGCGCGTGGTTTCCTTGTTCACGCGTTTCAACGCATTGGCGAAAACCTGTTTGCGCTGTTGCGGCTGTTCGCTGGTGCCCGGAAAGCTGCCGCCACGCGGCTCCGCTTTCCCCCGGCGCTCCCGCTGCTTCTGGCGCGCCAGCGTCCGCTCCTTGTCGCGCATCCGCCGAAGCTGGCTTTGCAGCGACACGAGGCCATCAAGGTCGAGGGCATACAGATCAGGGTGATGCGACCCTTTGATCACGCCATATTCCTCGTGGCTTAGCACGCTGCGCTCGAACTTGCATGATATGGACATCGTTCGTTCTCCTGCTACGACGTTCCCGTTCCGCAGAAAAATCATGCCATAGAAAAACAGGAGCGGCGAACTCGTTTTAACGGGCGCGCATCAACCTTCCGGGAGAACGGCACCCGCCTTCCGCAAAGCTGCGGCGTGCTGTAGAGTTGCGGTATTGCTAAGGAGATTTTCTCATGCGGCGTTTTTGGATATTTCTGGGGTGCACGATTGTCGTTGCGGCTTTTCTGGCAGCCGGAGAGTCGAAGGCCGGCACGGTTCTCATTTCCGCCGACGAGGCCAAGCTGCCGCCGCCGAAAGGCGCAGTCGGCGTGGCGACCCGCGGAATTACCCGCGGACCGAAGGTTGCGTTTGTCGGCACAGCGGATGCGACACAATCGCCGATGCGTCTGCAATTGAAGTTCGAGTCGTTCGGCGGAGCCAAGATCGATACGGATTCATTGAAGGTGACCTACATGAAGAGCCCGTCTGTCGACCTGACGCCGCGGCTCAAGCCTTTCGTGAAACCGGACGGGATCGATATGCCCGATGCGGAACTGCCGGCCGGTGATCACGTCATTCGTGTGGATGTGAAAGATTCAGAGGGCCGCGCGGCGACGACGAGTTTCACCCTCAAAGTCGCGCCCTGAGCCGTATGATTGCCGCTTGCCCCTTTTGTGCGCAGCCCACTGTCCCGCAAGCGCTGGTGTGCAGTTCCTGTTCGCGCGACATCACGATTCCGGAAACGCTGCTTGCCGAGCGGGACGACCTGATCCGCAAGCGTGCTCTCGCCAGCGAAGAACTGGCGCAGGCGAAAGCGGAGCTTGAGGCGCTCCGGCGCCGCCAGCGCATCTCATTGCGGCGGAGTTGATATGTCCAAGTCGTTTATTTTCAACTCCCACGCGTCGGCCATCTGATGGAATGTCCGTTCTGCGCCGAGAAGGTGAAAGACGAGGCGCTTGTCTGCAAGCACTGCTCGCGCGACCTTCGGGTGGTGCGCCCGGTACTTCTTGAAATCGAGGGCGTCGTCGCGGACATCGAAAAGATCCGGCGTGAGTTCGACAACGTCAGCGCGCGGCTTTACCGCCGCCGCCATCCGGTCAGATCCTTCGCCACTCACAGCATCGGCTACATTCTGATTCCGGCGGTCTTGCTGGTGGCGGCGCATGTTATCGTCACCATCGTGCTGAATGTGTCGCCACTGTATCTGCGCATCGCCTCGGTGCTCATTCCGCTGCCGTTCGGCTTCGCGATCTTCGCGGTCCAGAAAGTCGGATATCGCGGCGCCGCCCTCGCTGGAGTCGTCACGGCGTTGCTCGCCGTGTTTTGCATGCTGACCGTGACCGGCCTGAACGACCACGTTCCGATTTTGCCTGCATCCTGGATTGAATGGCGCGAGGTGCTTGAATATTCGGCGAGCATCGCTCTGGCCTTCCTGACCGGAAACATTCTCGGCATCCTGATGCTGCAGCTTCTGGCGAGTTCGCTGTCTCAAGGCGACCGGCCAAACGCTGCGGCCTATCGCGCGGCGCGGCTGCTCGGGCCTTATGTTGGAGAAGATCAGCTTCGGCGCCGCGCCCGGATCATTCAGGAACTGATGAAGACCGCCGGCCCGCTTCTTGGCATCTTGTCCACAGCTGCAGGTTCGATATATGCGGGCCTCAAGGGGATCCTTGGCTCATAGCAGCCAGTCAGGGCCGCCAGCGGAGTTCCACGGCCCAAGGCCCGTGTCATTCCCGCAACGCTGCAATGAATTCGACGAGCCAAGCTCCTGAAAACGCGCAAAATTGCGCCAAGATCACGGTGTTGGGTACTTCGGTGATTAGCGAATTCTTGATAGTCGGGTGGCACCATGGTTGGCTAGGGCCTGATGATCGGGATTCGATTGAACCGTGATTCGTGCGGCAAATGGAGTGGTGGGTCTTTTTTGGTACGGTTTTTGCTCTATCTAAACATTATTCCGGTGTGTACCGGGATGGGGCAAACCTCTGAGACAAGATCGAGCGGCGGACGGAGATAGGAATGAGCAAGGTCGGTACGAGCGATTCAAAGAACACTCTCTATTGCTCGTTCTGCGGGAAGAGCCAGCACGAAGTCCGCAAACTCATTGCGGGCCCGACCGTATTCATCTGCGATGAATGCGTCGAATTGTGCATGGACATCATCCGCGAGGAGAACAAGTCGTCGCTGGTGAAGTCGCGCGATGGCATTCCCACGCCGAAGGAAATTTGCAAGGTTCTGGACGACTACGTGATCGGTCAGCAGCACGCCAAGAAAGTGCTCTCGGTTGCAGTCCACAACCACTACAAGCGCCTCAATCACCAGACCAAGCACAACGACGTTGAGCTTGCGAAGTCGAACATCCTGCTGATCGGTCCCACCGGTTCGGGCAAGACCCTGCTTGCGCAGACGCTCGCCCGTATCCTCGACGTGCCGTTCACGATGGCCGACGCGACGACGCTGACCGAAGCCGGTTACGTCGGTGAGGACGTCGAGAACATCATCCTGAAGCTGCTGCAGGCCGCCGACTACAACGTCGAGCGCGCGCAGCGCGGCATCGTCTACATCGACGAAATCGACAAGATCTCGCGCAAGTCCGACAACCCATCGATCACCCGCGACGTGTCGGGCGAGGGCGTGCAGCAGGCCTTGCTGAAGATCATGGAAGGCACCGTGGCTTCCGTGCCGCCGCAGGGTGGCCGCAAGCATCCGCAGCAGGAGTTCCTGCAGGTGGACACGACCAACATCCTCTTCATCTGCGGTGGTGCGTTCTCGGGCCTCGAGAAGATCATCTCGTCGCGCGGCCGGACCACGTCGATCGGTTTCGCAGCGCAGGTTCTGGCTCCGGAAGACCGTCGCACCGGCGAAATCTTCCGCGAGGTCGAGCCTGAGGATTTGCTGAAGTACGGTCTGATCCCGGAATTCGTCGGCCGTCTGCCGGTTGTGGCGACGCTCGAGGATCTGGATGAGGCTTCGCTGAAGAAGATCCTGACCGATCCGAAGAACGCGCTGGTGAAACAGTACCAGCGCCTGTTCGAAATGGAGAATATCGAGCTGACCTTCGCCGACGAGGCGCTTGGCGCGGTGGCCCGCAAGGCCATCGAGCGCAAGACCGGCGCGCGCGGGTTGCGGTCGATCCTCGAAAGCATCCTGCTCGAGACCATGTTCGACCTTCCGGGCCTGGAAGGCGTCGAAGAAGTTGTGATCTCGCGCGAAGTGGTCGAGGCGACGGCGCGTCCGCTCTACATCTACGCGGACCGTTCGGACCGCGCCGCAGAGACCAGCGCCAGCGCCTGAGCGGGTTCATAGGAACCGTTGAGGTTGTCAACAGGAAACGGCTGCCGATACCCTTCGGCAGCCGTTTCTGCGTCTTGTGCGACGTTAGAATAAACCAAGATTGGCGGGGGTTTTCGCTCTCTTGACACCCCCATGCGCCATAGCCACCTAATGATGTGCTGCGGACAAAACCTCGCAAGATTCGCAGTAAATCGACCCGGGCAGGGAGAGGCCGCGATGCGGCCGCTGGCTCAAAAGAGCTCTTTCTTTATCCGGTACACAAGGCACCTTGTGGCAGTCGCGTCAGGAACGGCGGATTGCGTGCAAGGGGGCGCAACAAAGGGAATATAGGCATGACAACTGCCTCAAAGCCTCGGCCAACCATCGTTCACGGTGAAAGCCACTCCTATCCGGTGCTGCCGCTTCGCGACATCGTCGTCTTCCCGCACATGATCGTGCCGCTGTTCGTCGGCCGCGAGAAATCGATCAAGGCGCTCGAAGAGGTGATGAAGAACGATGCGCTGATTTTCCTCGCGACGCAGAAGAACGCGTCCGATGACGATCCGGCTCCCGATTCAATTTACGAGATCGGTACGCTCGCCAGCGTGCTGCAGCTCCTGAAACTTCCTGACGGCACCGTGAAGGTGCTGGTGGAGGGTCTCGAGCGCGCCAAGGCTGGCAAGTATTCCGATCGCAGCGACTTCTATGAAGCTGAAGCCGTGGCGCTTGCCGACGTCGACGCCAAGAGCGTCGAGGCGGAAGCGTTGTCGCGTTCGGTCGTCTCCGACTTCGAGAGCTATGTGAAGCTGAACAAGAAGATTTCCGCCGAAGTGGTGGGCGTCGTTCAGCAGATCACGGATTTCGCGAAGCTCGCGGACACCGTGGCGTCGCACCTCGCCGTCAAGATTTCCGACCGCCAGACCATCCTGGAAACGTTGTCCGTCTCCCAGCGCCTTGAGAAGGTGATGGGCCTGATGGAGAGCGAAATCTCGGTGCTGCAGGTCGAGAAGAAGATCCGCTCGCGCGTCAAGCGCCAGATGGAGAAGACCCAGCGCGAGTACTACCTCAACGAGCAGATGAAGGCGATCCAGAAGGAACTCGGCGACGACGAAGGTCGCGACGAGCTGGCCGATCTGGAAGAGAAGATCAACAAGACCAAGCTCTCGAAGGAAGCTCGCGAGAAGGCTCAGCACGAGCTGAAGAAGCTGCGGCAGATGTCTCCGATGTCCGCCGAGGCAACGGTCGTGCGCAACTATCTCGACTGGCTGCTGTCGATTCCATGGGGCAAGAAGTCCAAGGTCAAGAAGGACCTCGTTGCCGCGCAGGAAGTGCTCGACTCGGATCACTACGGGCTTGAGAAGGTCAAGGACCGCATCGTCGAGTATCTCGCCGTGCAGTCCCGCGCCAACAAGCTGACCGGACCGATCCTGTGCCTCGTCGGCCCTCCGGGCGTCGGCAAGACCTCGCTTGGCAAGTCGATCGCGAAGGCGACCGGACGTGAGTTCGTGCGCGTGTCGCTGGGCGGCGTGCGGGACGAAGCGGAAATCCGCGGACACCGCCGCACCTACATCGGCTCGATGCCCGGCAAGATCATCCAGTCGATGCGCAAGGCGAAGACCT
>CDFE01038569.1:74862-90547 GCA_000826465.1 Acanthamoeba mauritaniensis | reverse complement strand
AAGCCGCAGGCACACTATCCATATTACGTCGACTTCCGGGCACGGACCGCCGCAAGCTATGGCCATGCGTTTGTCTGGTTTGGCCGCACAGTGGACCGGAAGGTTGAAGTCGCCGGCCTTCACCCGGCGGGTGAGAGCACCGTGCCCTACATTCTCGGGCACGTCCTGCCGGTGCCTTCGGAGACGGGTGCCAGCTATGGCGACCTTGACGTTCAGTACCTGACCGCCAACTACCGTGTTTATCTCAACGAGGCAGATGGCAGGCGCGTCTTCGCATACATCAAGAAGCTGCAAGGCAACTCGCCTATGTGGAATGCGGTGACCTACAATTGCACCGCCTTTATTGGTGATATCGCAAAGTATATGGGGTTGAAGACGCCATATACGCATCTGCTGTACCCGGAAGAGTGGGTCAACAATCTCAAGAAGATCAACGGCGAACGCAAGTCGGTGCAGTTGGCGCCTGAGCGCGAACAATAATCCAGTTCGCCGAATTGCGGTTCCGACGCTTACCGTAGAGCGGGCACGACGACCGGCTCGTGTCGTCGTGACAGCCTTTAGATCCATCAACACACTCAACCGCTTAGAGTCGCCGGCGACGGCTTTCGCCGGGCACTAGCGGCTCGTGCCCAAGCCTGCGCCGCGCTGCCGGCATTGCGGCCAGCTGCGATTGAGTATTTTGGCAGGCCCGCGCTCTCCTGTATGGCTATGGCGCGCCCGCTCCGGACGCCAAGAATGTTCGTCAACACCTGCGCGAGGCGAGGAATCTCAGCATGCCGACCACCAGCTCCGGGACCAACAGGAGGTACAGACTGGCCGTGATTCCCGGCGACGGCATCGGCAAGGAAGTGGTCCCCGAAGGCCTGCGGGTGCTGGAAGCCGCGGCAAAGAAGTTCAATTTCGAACTGACGCTCGACAGCTTCGACTTTGCCTCCTGCGACTACTACCAGAAGCACGGCAAGATGATGCCCGACGACTGGAAGACCCAGATCGGCAGCCACGACGCGATTTTCTTCGGCGCAGTGGGGATGCCTGCGATTCTTCCGGACCACATTTCGCTGTGGGGATCGCTGATCCAGTTTCGCCGGGAGTTCGACCAGTACGTGAACCTGCGGCCGGTGCGTCTGATGCCCGGCGTGAAGTCCCCGCTGGCGGGGCGGAAGCCCGGCGACATCGACTTCTTCGTCGTGCGCGAGAACACCGAGGGCGAATATTCGTCGATCGGCGGGCGGATGTTTCCGAACACTGACCGCGAGGTGGTGCTTCAGGAAACCGTCATGTCACGCACCGGCGTCGACCGGATTCTGAAGTTCGCCTTTGATCTCGCGCAGAGCCGTCCGAAGAAGCACCTGACGTCCGCGACCAAGTCGAACGGTATCTCGATCACGATGCCCTATTGGGACGAGCGGGTCGAGGAAATGGCCAAGAATTACCCCGGCCTGAAGTGGGACAAGTATCACATCGATATTCTGGCCGCGAACTTCGTGCTGCACCCTGACTGGTTTGATGTCGTGGTCGGCTCGAACCTGTTCGGAGACATCCTGTCCGACCTCGGTCCGGCTTGCACCGGCACCATCGGCATCGCTCCCTCGGGCAGCCTCAATCCGGAACGCAAGTTTCCCTCGCTGTTCGAGCCGGTGCACGGGTCCGCGCCGGACATCGCCGGGCAGGGCATTGCCAATCCCGTCGGCCAGATCTGGTCGGCGGCGATGATGCTGGATCACCTTGGTGAGCCGGAAGCCGGCAAGGCCATTGTGACGGCCATCGAAACCATTCTGGCCGATGAAAAACTGCGGACAAGGGACCTCGGCGGCAAGGCCGATACGGTTGCATGCGGCAAGGAAATCGCGCGGGTCCTGTCCTGACCGCGCGCGCGTCCGGTCCAGTTTTCCGCTGATTTATCGGATCGGGCTGCTCGCCTTATCCTTTAGTTCCAGAGTCCTCACTGCGAACAAGACGGGCGCGCTTCCTGCGCGCCCGTTGCATGGCGCCATGCTCAAATGGCGAAGAACCTGAGCAATAAAAATAGCTTGTCTTGCCCTGCGTGTTGCGCTGCGCTATCCCTCAGAACCATTCCAATGTTCCGCGAATCTCCGGAACAAAGTCGACAAAATAAGGGTCGCCGATGGGCGGAATTCTGCAAAACTATCTGCCTCTTGTGGTGTTTATCGGAGTCGCGACCGTGATCGGTCTCGCACTGCTGGTTGCGCCCTTCATCGTTGCCTATCAGCAGCCCGATCCGGAAAAGCTTTCGGCCTACGAATGCGGCTTCAATGCCTTCGATGATGCTCGCATGAAATTCGACGTCCGGTTTTATCTCGTTGCCATTCTTTTCATCATCTTCGATCTGGAAGTCGCCTTCCTGTTTCCGTGGGCGGTGGCGTTCGGCAAACTCGGCCTCGCAGGGTTCTGGTCGATGATGGTGTTCCTCGGCGTGCTGACGATCGGTTTTGCCTACGAGTGGAAGAAAGGAGCGCTGGAATGGGATTGAGCCCGAACACGGCGCCCTCGATCATGCAGCCGGCGGTCTCGCAGGCGGCGACGGGTATTCTCGATCCGCGCACCGGTCAGCCGATCGGCGCGGACGACAGGTATTTCCTTGAAATCAACAGCGAACTGTCCGACAAGGGCTTCTTCGTTGCTGCGACCGACGACCTGATCACCTGGGCGCGCACCGGCTCGCTGATGTGGATGACCTTCGGTCTCGCATGCTGCGCGGTCGAGATGATGCAGGTGTCGATGCCGCGTTACGACGTCGAGCGTTTCGGCTTCGCGCCGCGCGCGTCGCCGCGCCAGTCGGACGTCATGATCGTCGCCGGCACGCTGACCAACAAGATGGCGCCTGCGCTGCGCAAGGTCTACGACCAGATGCCGGAGCCGCGCTACGTGATCTCGATGGGATCATGCGCCAACGGCGGCTACTATCACTACTCGTACTCGGTGGTGCGCGGCTGCGACCGCATCGTGCCCGTCGATATTTATGTTCCGGGCTGCCCGCCGACGGCGGAGGCGCTGCTGTACGGCGTGCTGCTGTTGCAGAAGAAGATCCGGCGCACCGGAACGATTGAACGGTAATCGCACATGGATGATGCGAAACTAGACGCTCTTGGCCAGACGATCGTGGCCGCGCTCCCGGGCGCGGCGCTTGGCCATTCGATTGCATTCAATCAGCTCACGATCTCTGTCGATCTGGCGAAGATCGTGGACGTTGTCCGTGTGCTGAAGACCGATCCTCGCTTTCGCTTCGTGAATTTCACCGACGTCACGGCGGTGGATTATCCGGGCCGCGAAAACCGCTTCGACGTGATCTATCACTTCATGTCTCCGGTGCTGAATGCGCGCATCCGCCTGCGCGGCGAGGCGAACGAGACCACGCAGGTGCCGTCAATCATCTCCGTGTTTCCGGGCGCGGACTGGTTCGAGCGCGAAACCTACGACCTCTACGGCGTAATCTTCGTCGGGCATCCGGACATGCGCCGCCTGCTGACCGACTACGGCTTCGACGGTCATCCGCTGCGCAAGGATTTCCCGCTGACCGGCTTCGTCGAGGTTCGTTACGACGACGCCGAGAAGCGCGTCGTCTATGAGCCGGTGCGGCTCAATCAGGAATTCCGCAAGTTCGACTTCCTCTCGCCGTGGGAAGGCGCGGACTATCCGCTGCCGGGCGATGAGAAGGCCGACGCGCCGAAGGCAGGTGGCTGATGACCGAAGCACTTGGCACCGAAACGCCTGGCATGCGCAATTTCACCATCAACTTCGGACCGCAGCATCCGGCGGCGCACGGCGTGTTGCGCCTCGTGCTGGAGCTTGACGGCGAGGTGGTCGAGCGCGTCGATCCGCACATTGGTCTGCTTCATCGCGGCACTGAAAAGCTGATCGAACAGAAGACCTATCTGCAGGCGATTCCGTACTTCGACCGGCTCGATTACGTCGCGCCGATGAATCAGGAGCATGCCTTCTGCCTTGCGGCGGAAAAGCTGCTCGGCATTACCGTGCCGCGCCGTGGACAGTTGATCCGCGTGCTGTACAGCGAAATCGGCCGCATTCTGTCGCATCTTCTCAACGTCACCACGCAGGCGATGGACGTCGGTGCGCTGACGCCGCCGCTCTGGGGTTTCGAAGAGCGCGAAAAGCTCATGGTGTTCTATGAGCGCGCATCGGGCTCGCGCATGCACGCGGCGTTCTTCCGCGTCGGCGGCGTGCATCAGGACCTGCCGCCGAAGCTGATCGACGATATCGATGCCTGGTGCGATCCGTTCCTGAAAGTCTGCGACGACCTCGAAACGCTGCTGACCGACAACCGCATTTTCAAGCAACGCAACGTCGACATCGGCGTCGTGACCCTTGAGCAGGCGTGGGAGTGGGGCTTCTCCGGCGTGATGGTGCGCGGCTCGGGCGCTGCGTGGGATCTGCGCAAGTCGCAGCCTTACGAATGCTACGCCGAGATGGATTTCGATATTCCGATCGGCAAGAACGGCGACTGCTACGACCGCTACTGCATCCGTATGGAAGAAATGCGCCAGTCGGTGCGCATCATGAAGCAGTGCATCGAAAAGCTGCGCGCCCCTGAAGGGCAGGGGCCGGTTGTTGTCGAGGACAACAAAATCGCGCCGCCCAAGCGCAGCGAGATGAAGCGCTCGATGGAAGCGCTGATCCATCACTTCAAGCTCTACACCGAAGGCGTTCGCGTCCCCGCCGGCGAAGTCTATGCCGCGGTCGAGGCGCCGAAGGGTGAGTTCGGCGTGTTCCTGGTCGCCGACGGCACCAACAAGCCGTACAAATGCAAGATCCGTGCGCCGGGCTTCGCGCACCTTCAGGCGATGGACTTCATCTGCAAGGGTCATCTGCTGGCCGACGTGTCGGCCATTCTCGGTTCACTCGACATCGTGTTCGGCGAGGTGGATCGCTAATGACGCAGCAGCCGATTGTTTTTGACCGCATCACTGGCGAAATGACCGGCGCAACTCCGTGGGAGCGCAGCATCGGCTTTGCACTGCTCGCGGGGTCAAAGGTCGGCGCGTATATCTCGCATCGCGGTTACAACAGCGCGGCCAATCTTCTGAAGACGCTGCTGCCCGAGCGCGACATCAACATCATGCTCAATCCGGATGCGACGTTTTCGTTTCCTTACGGCGACGGCTACTGGAGCAAGCTGCTCAACCGCACCTTCAAGTATGAAGACGAACTTGAATTGTTCCTGCTCGACTCGAAAGACGTCGATTACACGCTGATCGATTGCGGCGCGAACTACGGCTACTGGTCGGTGATGGTTTCCAGCAAGCGGTTCGGCTCGCGCCGGTCGATTGCGATGGAGCCGTCGTCACGGAATTTCCCGCGGCTGGCACACAACGCGAAGATCAACGGCGGCCGGTTCGAGGCGATCAACGCCGCTATCGGATCTGCGCGCGGCACGGCGCGGCTGTCGGGCAATCGTCACGAGGCCTTCAGCATCGCAGGCGATCCTGGCGCCGGCGGCGAAGAGGTGCAGGTGCTTGCGCTCGATAATCTGATCGAGGATGGCAAGATCCCCGCGCAGGGAAAATACATCGTCAAGCTTGACGTCGAAGGCGTTGAGATCGACGCCATGAAGGGCGGCAAGCGGATTCTGGAGACGGATTCGGTCGTGGTCTGCGAAGAGCATGGCAACGATCCGTCCCACAGCGTGTCGCGCTACATCCTCGAGCATACGCCGATGAAGGCGATTATCCACGATCCGGCGACGGATCGCTTCGAGGCGCTGACGCAACTGTCCACGCTCGACCGCATCAAGGTCGCCTCGCATGTCGGGTATAACGTGTTCGCGACATCGAGCGCGTTCTGGGAACAGCGCATCTACAGCATGAATTCTGGCAACGCGCGCCGCGCCATGACGAGTTAAGGACGTGGCGCAATGAAAGACCGAAAGATTTAAACGATGGCCGTCCGCCGTTTGGCCCCGAAAGAAAAGCAGCCCACCAGCTTCGCGTTCACCGCGGAGAATCTGGAATGGGCGAAAGCGCAGATCGCGAAGTATCCGCCCGGCCGGCAACAGTCGGCGGTGATCCCGATCCTGTGGCGCGTGCAGGAACAGCATGAAGGCTGGGTGTCGGAAGTGGCGATCCGCGCGGTCGCCGATCTTCTCGGCATGCCCTACATCCGCGTGCTGGAAATCGCGACCTTCTACACGATGTTCCAGCTCGAGCCGGTGGGCAAGAAGGCACATGTGCAGGTCTGCGGTACGACGCCCTGCATGCTGCGCGGTTCGAAGGATCTGATCGAGGTTTGCAAGAGCCGGATTCATCACGATCCGTTCCATGTCTCGGCTGACGGCAATTTCAGCTGGGAGGAGGTCGAGTGCCTTGGCGCGTGTGTGAACGCTCCCATGGTGATGATCTGGAAGGATACCTACGAGGATCTGACGGCTGAGAGCTTCGGCAAGGTGCTCGACGGCTTCGCTTCGGGCAATCCGCCCAAACCCGGCTCGCAGACTGGGCGTCAATTCGCGGCACCAGCGGGCGGTCCGACGACGCTAAAGACGTCGGGAGACGCATCATGAACACAGGGCTTTTCAAGCACATCGCGTTTCATGCCGTTTGCGCGGCGGTGTTCATCTTCGTGCTGAACTTTTACATCTTGAAGACCGAGCTTCAGTCAGCCGTGTTCTGGGCCATCGGGTTCGGCGCGATGGCGGGCGGGCTCGCGTATCAGCAATCCAAGCGTTCAGGGTCTTAAGGTAGCTCCTATGCTCGACGACAAGGACCGCATCTTCCGCAATCTCTACGGCCAGGGCGACTGGGGCCTCGAGGGCGCGCGCCGTCGCGGCGCATGGGATGGCACCAAGGCGATCATCGACAAGGGCCGCGACTGGATCGTTGCGGAAATGAAGGCGTCGGGCCTTCGCGGGCGGGGCGGGGCCGGCTTCCCGACCGGCATGAAATGGTCGTTCATGCCGAAGGACAACGCCGACGGCCGTCCGAGCTACCTCGTCGTCAACGCTGACGAGTCCGAGCCGGGCACCTGCAAGGATCGCGAGATCATGCGGCATGACCCGCACCTCCTGGTCGAAGGCTGTCTGATCGCGAGCGCCGCCATGGGCGCGCATGTCTGTTACGTCTATGTGCGCGGCGAATTCATCCGCGAGCGCGAGCATCTGCAGGCTGCTGTCGATCAGGCTTATGAAGCCAAGCTGATCGGCAAGGACAACATCCACGGCTACCCGTTCGACATGTATATCCACCATGGCGCCGGTGCGTATATCTGCGGCGAGGAAACAGCGCTTCTTGAAAGCCTCGAAGGCAAGAAGGGCCAGCCGCGCCTGAAGCCGCCGTTCCCGGCGAACGTCGGTCTCTATGGCTGCCCGACCACCGTCAACAACGTGGAATCGATCGCGGTTGCGCCGGATATTCTGCGCCGTGGTGCGGCGTGGTTCTCGTCTATCGGTCGCGCCAATAATGTCGGCACCAAGCTGTTCGGCATCTCCGGTCATGTGAACACGCCCTGCGTCGTCGAAGACGCCATGGGCGCCACGTTCCGTGAACTGATCGAGAAGCACGGCGGCGGCATCCGCGGCGGCTGGGATAATCTGCTGGCGATCATTCCCGGTGGTGCATCTTGCCCACTGATTCCGGCTGCGGATTGTCAGGAGCTGATCATGGATTTCGACGGCACCCGCGCCGCGAAGTCGAGCCTCGGCACCGCCGGCATGATCGTGATGGACAAGTCGACCGACGTTGTCGCGGCCATCGCGCGCATCTCCTACTTCTTCAAGCACGAGAGCTGCGGCCAGTGCACGCCGTGCCGCGAAGGCACCGGCTGGATGTGGCGCGTGCTGTCGCGCATGGTCGAGGGCCGCGCCCACAAGCGCGAAATCGACATGCTGCTGGAAGTCACCAAGCAGGTCGAAGGCCACACCATCTGCGCGCTCGGCGACGCGGCGGCGTGGCCGATTCAAGGGCTGATCCGCGCCTTCCGTCCGGAGATTGAGCGGCGCATCGATGATTTCACGCGCAAGTCCACGCTGGACGATCAGGGCGTCCTCGATCCGGTCCACATGGTCGCGGCGGAGTAATGGCGATGACCAAGATCCTCATCGACGGCAAAGAGATCGACGTTCCGGCCGAGTACACGCTGTTGCAGGCGTGCGAGGCGGCAGGTGCTGAAATTCCGCGCTTCTGCTATCACGAACGTCTGTCCATCGCCGGCAACTGCCGCATGTGCCTGATCGAAGTGAAGGGTGGCCCACCGAAGCCTGTCGCATCGTGTGCGCAGAACGTGCGCGACTTGCGGCCGGGACCAAACGGTGAGTTGCCTGCAATTTTCACGCGTTCGCCGATGGTGAAGAAGGCACGCGAAGGCGTGATGGAATTTCTGCTGATCAACCATCCGCTGGATTGCCCGATCTGCGATCAGGGCGGCGAGTGCGATCTGCAGGATCAGGCGATGGGCTATGGTGTCGACACCAGCCGTTTCGCCGAGAACAAGCGCGCGGTCGAAGACAAGTACATCGGGGCGCTGGTGAAGACGTCGATGACCCGCTGCATTCAGTGCACGCGCTGCGTCCGCTTCACCACCGAAGTCTGCGGCGTACCGGAAATGGGCCTGACCGGCCGCGGCGAAGACGTCGAGATCACGACCTATCTCGAGAGCGCGTTGACGTCGGAGTTGCAGGGCAACCTCGTCGACATCTGCCCGGTCGGCGCACTGACCTCGAAGCCTTATGCGTTCGCGGCGCGTCCATGGGAGCTCGGCAAGACCCAGTCCGTCGACGTGATGGATGCGGTCGGCTCGGCGATCCGCGTCGATACGCGCGGCCGCGAAGTGATGCGCATTCTGCCGCGCATCAATGAGAACGTGAACGAGGAGTGGATTTCCGACAAGACGCGCCATATCGTCGACGGCCTGCGCACGCAACGCCTCGACCGGCCGTATATCCGCGAGAACGGCAAGCTCCGCGCGGCATCTTGGTCCGAAGCGTTCGCTGCCATTGCGGCGAAGACGGCATCACTGCACGGTCCGCGCATCGGCGCGATCGCGGGCGATCTTGCCGCTGTCGAGGAGATGTTCGCGCTCAAGGATCTGCTCGCCAAGTTCGGCTCGACGAATGTCGCCACCCAGGATGGTGCGGCGTTTGATCCGAAGGCGGGCCGCGCTTCCTACATCTTCAATCCCACCATCGCCGGGATCGAGCAGGCGGACGCATTGCTGATCGTCGGCTCCAATCCGCGCAAGGAAGCGGCCGTACTCAATGCGCGTATCCGCAAGCGCTGGCGCACTGGTGCGCTCAGGATCGGCCTGATCGGCGACAAGGCCGATCTCACCTATGACTACGAGCATCTGGGTGCAGGCACCGACACGCTGACCGATCTGGCTGCGGGCGAGCATTCCTTCGCCGACGTGCTGAAGGGTGCAAAGAATCCGATCGTGCTGGTTGGTGCGGGTGTTGCTGCCCGTCATGACGGCGCGGCGGCATTGACGCTCGCGGCGAAGCTCGCTTCGGACTTCGGCGCGCTCAAGGACGGCTGGAACGGTTTTGCTGTGCTCCACAAGGCGGCGTCGCAGGTCGGCGCGCTCGACGTCGGTTTCGCGCAGGGCCCAGGCAGCCTGACCGTGGCGCAGATGACCACGTTCGGCACGCTCGACGTGCTGTTCTCGCTGGGCGCCGACGACATCAATCCCGCGGACGGCACCTTCGTGGCCTACATCGGCACCCACGGCGACAGGGGCGCCCATCGCGCCGACGTCATCCTGCCCGGTGCGGCCTATACCGAGAAGGCCGGCATCTACGTCAACACGGAAGGCCGTGTGCAGATGGCCAACCGCGCCGCGTTCCCGCCGGGCGATGCGCGCGAGGACTGGGCGATCATCCGCGCGCTGTCGGAAGCGGTCGGCAAGAAGCTGCCTTATGACTCGCTGGCGCAGTTGCGGCAGGCGATCTTCAAGGCCGTGCCGCACCTGATGCGGATCGACCAGATCGAGCCGGGCGATGCGGCGGGCGTGAAAGCGCTTGCGGCGCGTGGCGGTTCGGTCGAGAAGGGCGCATTCAAGAGCCCCATTGTAGATTTCTACCTGACAAATCCCATCACGCGGGCGTCCGCGGTGATGGCCGAATGTTCGAAGCTCGCCTCCGGGCAAATTCTGACGGCGGCGGAGTGAGCGTGATACGATGACAGAATTCTTCGCAAGCGAGTTGTGGACTGGCTTTCTGTGGCCGCTGATTGTCATGGTCGCGCAGAGCGTGCTGCTGCTCGTGCTGCTGCTGGTTGCGATTGCCTACATCCTGCTGGCAGACCGCAAGATCTGGGCGGCGGTGCAGATCCGGCGCGGCCCCAACGTGGTCGGGCCGTGGGGCCTGCTGCAATCCTTCGCGGACTTGCTGAAGTTCGTGCTGAAAGAGCCGACGATTCCGGACGGCGCGAACAAGGCCGTGTTCCTGCTCGCGCCATTGGTCACCTGCGTGCTGGCGCTGGCCGCGTGGGCGGTGATCCCGGTCAATCTCAACTGGGTGATCGCCGACATCAATGTCGGCGTTCTCTACATCTTCGCGATCTCGTCGCTGTCGATCTACGGCATCATCATGGCCGGCTGGTCGTCGAACTCGAAGTATCCGTTCCTCGCGGCGCTTCGCTCCGCCGCGCAGATGGTGTCGTATGAAGTCTCCATCGGGTTCGTCATCATCACCGTGTTGCTCTGCGTCGGTTCGCTGAACCTGACCGCGGTGGTCGCCGCACAGGACACCAAGCTCGGCATTCTCGGCTGGTACTGGCTGCCGCTGTTCCCGATGTTCGTGATTTTCTACGTGTCGGCGCTGGCGGAAACCAATCGTCCGCCATTCGACCTGGTCGAAGCGGAATCAGAACTGGTCGCGGGCTTCATGACCGAATACGGCTCTACCCCGTATCTGCTGTTCATGCTCGGCGAGTATGTTGCCATCACCACCATGTGCGCGCTGGCGACGATCCTGTTCCTCGGCGGCTGGCTGTCGCCGATCCCGTTCGCGCCGTTCACCTGGGTGCCGGGCGTCATCTGGTTCGTGCTGAAACTGTTCTTCATGTTCTTCCTGTTCGCAATGGCGAAGGCGATTGTGCCGCGCTACCGCTACGACCAGTTGATGCGGCTGGGCTGGAAGGTGTTTCTGCCGTTGTCGCTGGCGATGGTCGTGATCGTCGCTGCAGTTTTGCAATTCGGGGGGCTTGCTCCGAAATGAGGTCGTCGTCATGAGCATAGCAAGCACAGCCAATTCGCTTCTGCTGAAAGAGTTTGTCTCGGCGTTCATTCTCGCCATGCGTTACTTCTTCAAGCCGAAGCCGACGCTGAATTACCCCTTCGAGAAGGGGCCGATCTCGCCGCGCTTCCGTGGTGAGCATGCGCTGCGCCGTTATCCGAACGGCGAGGAACGCTGCATCGCCTGCAAGCTGTGCGAGGCGATCTGTCCGGCGCAGGCCATCACCATCGAAGCCGGTCCGCGCCGCAACGACGGCACGCGCCGTACGGTGCGCTACGACATCGATATGGTGAAGTGCATCTACTGCGGGCTGTGCCAGGAAGCATGTCCTGTCGACGCCATTGTCGAGGGCCCGAATTTCGAATTCGCGACGGAAACGCGCGAGGAACTTTATTATGACAAGGCGAGACTTCTCGCCAACGGTGACCGCTGGGAGCGTGAGATTGCGAAAAGCATCGAACTCGACGCGCCGTACCGGTGAGGTGAGGGTATGATCGGTCCCGCGCTCTTCTTCTATCTGTTTGCCGGCGTCTGTGTGGCGTCCGCGGTCATGGTCGTGACTTCGCGCAACCCTGTGCATTCGGTGCTGTTCCTGATCCTGGCGTTCGTGAACGCGGCCGGGCTGTTCATGCTGCTCGGCGCGGAATTCCTCGCGATGATCCTGATCGTGGTCTACGTCGGCGCGGTCGCGGTGCTGTTCCTGTTCGTGATCATGATGCTCGATGTGGACTTCGCCGAACTGCGCCAGGGCTTCATTGACTATCTTCCGTTTGGTCTTCTGATCGGCGCGGTGTTCCTCGCGGAACTGCTGCTGGTGGCGGGCGGCTGGGTCCTGAACCCGAATATCGCGAAGGCGATCACATCGCCGATCCCGGGCGGCGTCAGCAACACCGAGGCGCTCGGTCTCGTGCTGTACACAAAATATCTGCCTTACTTCCAGTTGTCGGGGCTGGTGCTGCTGGTCGCGATGATCGGCGCCATCGTGCTTACGCTGCGGCACAAGCCGAACGTCAAGCGTCAGGACATCAACGTGCAGAACGCCCGCACCAAGGCGGCGGCGATGGACGTGCGCAAGGTAGCCGCGGGGCAGGGCCTGCAGGATGCGGATTCCGGGGAGTGGGTGAAATGACGGTCGGCCTCGGTCATTACCTCGCCGTCGCGGCGATCCTCTTTACGCTCGGCATTCTGGGTATCTTCCTCAACCGGAAGAACGTCATCGTGATCCTGATGTCGATCGAACTCATTCTGCTTGCCGTGAACATCAACCTCGTGGCGTTCTCGGCGTTTCTCGGCGACATCGTCGGGCAGGTATTCGCGTTGCTGGTGTTGACGGTCGCCGCGGCAGAGGCCGCGATCGGTCTTGCCGTGCTGGTGGTGTTCTTCCGCAATCGGGGCTCGATTGCGGTCGAGGACATCAATCTGATGAAGGGTTAATTCGCGCCATGATTCAGGCTATCGTTTTCCTGCCGCTCATCGGCGCGCTTATTGCGGGCGCGGTGGCGCTCTTTGGCGCCCACGCACGCAATCCCAGCGGCGACGAGATGGATAACACCCATGGTCATGGGCATGATGACCACGGTCATGGCGCGGCTCACGCGCATGCAACGCATGACGACCATGGCCACGATGACCACGGACATGACGATCACGGTCCGGTCGAGCCGCCCGCCGCAGGTTCGCGCACGGCGGAAGCCGTCACCACGGCGCTGTTGCTGATTTCGGCGGCACTGTCATGGATGACGCTGGTCGATGTTGGCTTTCTCCATCAGGACGCGCGCGTTCAGCTGTTTACCTGGGTCGGCGCCAGCGATCTCGTGGTCAACTGGGCCTTCCGCGTCGATACCCTGACTGCAGTCATGCTGGTGGTGGTCACCTCGGTGTCGTCGCTCGTGCATCTGTATTCGATCGGCTACATGGACGAAGATCCGAACCGTCCCCGGTTCATGGCCTATCTCTCGCTTTTCACCTTCATGATGCTCATGCTGGTGACCGCCGACAACCTCGTACAGATGTTCTTCGGCTGGGAAGGCGTGGGCCTCGCCAGCTACCTGCTGATCGGATTCTGGTTCCAGAAGCCGTCGGCCAACGCCGCCGCCATCAAGGCCTTCATCGTCAACCGCGTCGGCGACTTCGGCTTCCTGCTTGGCATATTCGCGATCTTCATGATGGTCGGCTCGGTCGATTTCGACACGATCTTCGCGGCGGCCCCCGGCCTGACCGGCAAGACCATTCACCTCTTCGCTTGGGATGTCGATGCACTAACGCTGATCTGCCTGTTCCTGTTCATGGGCGCGATGGGCAAGTCCGCGCAGTTCCTGCTGCACACCTGGTTGCCGGACGCCATGGAAGGCCCGACGCCGGTGTCCGCGCTGATTCACGCCGCGACGATGGTCACTGCTGGCGTGTTCATGGTCGCGCGTCTGTCGCCGCTGTTCGAGCTTGCACCAAATGCGCAGGCCTTCGTGATGCTGATCGGTGCAACCACCGCATTCTTCGCCGCCACCGTCGGCCTCGTGCAGAACGACATCAAGCGCATCATCGCCTATTCGACCTGTTCACAGCTCGGCTACATGTTCGTGGCGATGGGTGCGGGCGCGTACTCGGTCGGCATGTTCCACCTGTTCACGCACGCCTTCTTCAAGGCGCTGCTGTTCCTCGGCGCCGGCTCGGTGATTCATGCGATGCATCACGAGCAAGACATCCGCGCCATGGGCGGCTTGAAGGACAAGATCCCGTTCACCTACATCACGATGGTGATCGGTACGCTGGCGCTGACGGGGTTCCCGTTGACGGCGGGCTATTTCTCCAAGGACGCGATCATCGAATCCGCGTTCGTTGCGCATAATCCGTTCGCGCTTTACGGCTTCCTGTGTACCGTGATCGCTGCGGGCCTGACCTCGTTCTACTCATGGCGTCTGATCTTCAAGACGTTCCATGGCGAGCCACACGACAAGAAGCACTACGAGGCTGCGCACGAGAGCCCCTATACGATGCTGATCCCGCTCGGCGCGCTTGCCGCCGGATCGATCCTGGCCGGTTTTCCGTTCAAGGAATTCTTCGCGGGTCACGGCGTCGAGGAGTTCTTCCGCGAGTCCCTGAAGAACAACCCGAAGATCCTCGAGGAAATGCACCACATCCCGGCGATGATCGCGTTCCTGCCTACGGTGATGATGGTGGTTGGTTTCGTGGTGTCGTGGCTGTTCTACATCCGCAAGCCGTATTTGCCGGTCGAACTCGCGAACCAGCATCCGGGCCTCTACCAGTTCTTCCTCAACAAGTGGTACTTCGACGAGCTGTACGACTTCCTCTTTGTGCGGCCGACGAAATGGCTTGGACGGTTCCTCTGGAAGAAGGGCGATGGCGCCATCATCGACGGCTTCGGGCCTGACGGTGTGTCCGCGCGCGTGCTTGACGTGACGCGCAACGTCGTTCGCCTGCAAACCGGTTATCTCTATCACTACGCCTTCGCGATGCTGATCGGTGCGGCCGGTCTCATCACGTGGTTCATATTCGGTCTCGGGGGCCAATGATGACAACCTGGCCCATCCTTTCCGTTGTTACGTTCCTGCCGGTTGTCGGCGCGATCCTCATTTATCTCAGCCGCGGTGATGACGAGGCTGCGCGCGGCAATGCGCGCTGGATCGCGCTGTGGACCACGATCATCACGTTTGCGGTCTCTGTCATTCTGGTGATGCGGTACGATACGTCGAATCCTGGCTTCCAGTTCGTCGAGAAGGCGCCCTGGCTCGCCAACACCATCACCTATCACATGGGTGTCGACGGCATTTCGCTGCCGTTCGTGATCCTGACCACCGCGCTGATGCCGTTCTGCATTCTCGCGAGCTGGAAGTCGGTAACGCAGCGCGTGCGCGAATACATGATGGCGTTTCTGTTCCTCGAAACGCTGATGGTCGGCACGTTCTCCGCGCTCGATCTCGTGCTGTTTTACCTGTTCTTCGAGGGCGGCCTCATTCCGATGTTCCTGATCATCGGCGTCTGGGGCGGACCGCGCCGGGTCTATGCCAGCTTCAAGTTCTTCCTCTACACGCTGCTCGGTTCGGTGCTGATGCTGCTCGCCATCATGGCGCTGTATCTCAATGCCGGAACCACGGACATTCCGACGCTGATGAACACTGCCGTGCCGCGCAGCCTGCAGACATGGGCGTGGCTGGCGTTCTTCGCTTCGTTCGCGGTGAAGATGCCGATGTGGCCGGTTCATACCTGGTTGCCGGATGCGCACGTCGAAGCGCCGACGGCGGGCTCCGTCGTGCTGGCGGCGATCCTGCTGAAGATGGGCGGCTACGGCTTCCTGCGCTTCTCGCTGCCGATGTTCCCGCTGGCGTCGCATGATTTCGCGCCGCTGATCTTCACGCTGTCTGCGGTCGCGATCGTCTACACGTCGCTGGTCGCGCTGATGCAGGAAGACATCAAGAAGCTGATCGCTTATTCGTCGGTGGCGCACATGGGCTTCGTCACCATGGGCAT
>CDFE01038569.1:54710-74840 GCA_000826465.1 Acanthamoeba mauritaniensis | reverse complement strand
GGCACAACGCAGGGCGTGGCTGGCGGCGTGTTCCAGATGGTGTCGCACGGCATCGTGTCGGGCGCGCTGTTCCTCTGCGTCGGCGTTGTCTATGACCGGCTGCATACCCGCGAGATCGCGGCTTACGGCGGGCTCGTGAACCGGATGCCGCTGTATGCGCTGGTGTTCATGGTGTTCACCATGGCCAATGTCGGCCTGCCGGGTACCTCGGGCTTCGTCGGTGAGTTTCTTACGCTGATTGGCACCTTCAAGGTCAGCATCCCGACCGCGACGGTTGCAACGCTGGGCGTCATTCTGTCGGCGGCTTATGCGCTGTGGCTCTATCGCAAGGTGGTGTTCGGCGTGATGGATAAGCCGGCGCTTGCGGGCATCAAGGATCTGACGCTGCGGGAAGGGATCATTCTTGCCCCGCTGGTGATCCTCACCATTCTCTTTGGCGTGTATCCGAAGCCGGTGCTCGATATGTCGGCGGCGTCGGTGCAGCAGCTTGTCACCAACTACAACACTGCCATCACCGCCGTGAAAGCGGCGGGGCTGGTTCAATAACAGCGGGATCGGCTTATGACTTTCGCAGGATATTCGCTGCTCCCCGTGCTGCCGGAGCTGGTGCTTGCGGCCGGTGCCATGGCGCTGCTGATGCTGGGAGCGTTTCGCGGAGGGCAGACGACGTCTCTCGTGACCGGTCTTGCGGTCGTTCTCCTCGCCATCACGGGCGCCTTGGTGCTGTGGCTGCCCGGCGGCAAGCTGACGACCTTCGGCGGCAGCTTCATCGTCGACGACTATGCGCGCTTCCTGAAGATTCTGGCGCTCCTCGGCTCGGGCGTGACGCTGATCCTGTCGCGCGGCTATCTCGCCGAACAGGCAAAGATTTTCGAGTATGCGATCCTGGTGACGCTCTCTACCGTCGGCATGATGGTGCTGATTTCCGCCGCCGATCTGATCATGCTCTATCTCGGCCTCGAGCTGATGAGCCTTGCGCTCTACGTCGTGGCGGCAAGCCATCGTGACGACACCAAGTCCACCGAAGCCGGCCTGAAGTATTTCGTGCTCGGCGCACTGTCGTCCGGCATGCTGCTTTACGGTGCTTCGCTCATATATGGATTCACCGGTACGGTCAGCTTTGCCGGAATCGCTGCTGAAGCGAAGGGCGGTAATATCGGCCTGTTGTTCGGGCTGGTGTTCCTGCTGGTGGGCCTCTGCTTCAAGGTCTCCGCTGTTCCGTTCCACATGTGGACGCCTGACGTTTACGAGGGCGCGCCGACACCTGTGACTGCGTTCTTTGCGTCGGCGCCCAAGGTCGCCGCGATCGCTGTGTTCACGCGTGTCGCGCTCACCGCATTTCCGGGCATCGTGCCGCAGTGGCAGCAGATCATCGTGTTCGTCTCCATCGCCTCGATGGCGCTTGGATCGTTCGCGGCCATCGGTCAGAAGAACATCAAGCGCCTGATGGCGTATTCGTCCATCGGCCATATGGGCTTTGCACTGGTCGGTCTTGCCGCTGGAACGGAGCAGGGCGCGCAGGGCGTGCTGGTCTATATCGCGATCTATGTGGCCATGACGCTCGGCACCTTCGCCATCATCCTCGCCATGAAGCGTAACGGCCAGGCCGTGGAAACGATCAGCGACTTCTCGGGATTGTCGCGGACCAATCCGATGCTCGCATTCTTCTTCGCGATGTTCCTGTTCTCGCTGGCGGGCATTCCGCCGCTCGCCGGGTTCTTCGCGAAGTTCTATGTGTTCCTCGCCGCCATCAAGGCCGGACTGTTTACGCTGGCGGTGATCGGGGTGGTGACCAGCGTGGTCGGCGCGTTCTACTATCTCACCATCATCAAGGTCATGTATTTCGACGAGCCGAAGGAAGCGATGGAGCCGATGCGCGTTGAGCTTCGGGTGGTGCTGGCGGTTGCCGGTATCTTCAATCTGCTGTTCTTCGTCTATCCCGCACCGCTGGTGAGCGCAGCCACGGCCGCAGCGAAGTCGCTGTTTTAATGGCGTTCGCGCTCGGTCCACGGGCCAGAGCCCAGAACTATCGTGTTGAGGCGTTCGACAGTATCGGGTCCACCAATGCCGAGGCGCTCGAGCGGGCGCGGGCGGGCGAGCGCGGCCCGTTGTGGCTGGTGACGGACCAGCAAACCGCTGGACGCGGACGCCGTCAGCGCGCATGGGTATCTCCGCGCGGCAACCTCGCGGCCACCATTCTTGAGACGGTCGACGTTCAACCTCCCGTCGCGGCGACGCTTGGATTTGCTGCAGGTCTCGCGCTTGAAGCGGCGTTGCAGACCGTGAGCGTGGAGTATCGCATGCGGGCGGGCGGGGCGGCCAAGGGCAAATTTCTTCTGAAATGGCCCAACGACGTTCTGGCGGATGGCGAAAAGCTGTCCGGCATTCTGCTTGAAGCGGAAACCATTGGCGGCGGTTTGAGCGTCGCAGTCGGAATGGGGACCAATGTCGTCTCCGCGCCCGAAGGGACGCCCTATCCGGCGACATCACTGGCGGCGCTGGGGATCACAGCGAGCGCAGGTGACCTGTTCATGGCTCTGTCGGATTCATGGGCCGAGTTTCGCGGCATCTGGGCCGACGGCAAAGGCTTTTCCGAAATCCGCCGTCTGTGGCTGGAGCGCGCTGCCGGTTTGGGTGAAGCCGTCTCGATCCAGTCGAACGGAGCACCTGTCGAGGGTATCTTTGAGACTATCGACGACACCGGTTGCCTGATCGTCGCGGGCCGCGACGGCAAGCGCACGCCAATCGCCGCCGGTGATGTTCATTTTGGATCGGCCAAATCGTCTGGAGCTACCTGATGTCGCGACCCGACGAACTGACGTTTGCACCGCTGGGAGGTGTCGGCGAGATCGGCATGAACCTGTCGATCTACGGCCTCGGCAACCGGCACCAGCGCAGCTGGCTCGCTGTCGACCTCGGCGTGTCGTTCGGCAACGAGGAGCACCTGCCGGGCATTGATGTCATCATGCCGGACATCCGCTTTCTGGTGAAGGAGCGGAAAAATCTGGTCGGACTGGTTCTCACCCACGCCCACGAGGATCATTTCGGCGCCATCATCGATCTGTGGCCGCAGTTGAAATGTCCGATCTACGCAACGCAGTTCAGCGCGGCGTTGTTCGAGGCCAAATGCGCCAGCGAGCGCAATCCGCCGAAGATCCCGGTCACCGTGGTGCCGTCGGGCGGCACCGTCGAGATCGGGCCGTTCAGTGTGGAATTCGTTCCGGTCGCGCATTCGATTCCCGAATCCCATGCGCTCGCGATCCGCACGCCCGCCGGCACGGTGCTGCATACCGGCGACTGGAAGATCGATCCGACGCCGATCATCGGCAAACCGACCGACGAGAAGCGGCTGCGTGAAATCGGCGATGAGGGCGTCATGGCGCTGGTCGGGGATTCGACCAACGCGGTGCGCGAAGGCCGTTCGCCGTCCGAGCAGGAAGTCGCCAAGAATATCACCGAACTCGTGAAGGCCGCACGCGGACGCGTCGCGGTAACGACATTTGCGTCCAACGTGGCGCGGCTGCGCGCGGTTGCTGACGCTGCGAAAGCTGCCGACCGCGAGGTCGTTGTGGTCGGACGCGCGATGGAACGCGTGGTGCAGGTCGCGCGCGAGACAGGTTATCTCGATGGCGTGCAGGCGTTTCGCGGCGCGGACATGTATGGCCATTTTCCGCCGGACAAGGTGCTGGCGCTGTGCACGGGCAGCCAGGGTGAGCCGCGCGCGGCATTGGCCCGCATCGCCAACGACGATCATCCGCAGGTGACGCTGAACCAGGGCGACACCGTGATCTTCTCGTCGCGCACCATTCCCGGCAACGAGAAGGCGGTCGGTGCGATCATCAACGGGCTCGTCACGCAGGGCATCGAGGTTATCACGGACTGCACCCACATGGTCCATGTCTCGGGCCATCCCCGGCGCGACGAACTGCGCGACATGATTTCGTGGGTTCGCCCGCAACTGCTGATTCCCGCGCACGGCGAAGCACTGCATCTGTCGGAGCATGCCAAGCTCGCGCGCGCCTGCGGCGTGCCCAAGGTGCTAATCTGCAAGAACGGCGATCTGGTGCGGCTGGGACCGGGCGATCCTGCCATCATTGAAGAACTGCCGAACGGGCGGATCTTCAAGGACGGCAACATCCTTGAAACCGAGAAGGCGCGCGCCGTCGTCGAGCGGCGGCGGCTGGCGTTTGCGGGCTGCGCATTCGTGGCCATCGCCGTGACCGAGAAGGGCGATCTCGCCGACGATCCCGAGGTTGATCTGGTCGGTATTCCGGAAAAGAATAAGGAAGGCGAGGTCATCGCGGACGATGTTTTCGATATCGTTGTCTCGACGGTCGAGAACCTGCCGCGTGCGCGCCGCCGCGATCCCGATGCGATCGCCGAATCCGTGCGGCGCGCGGTGCGCTCCGAAATCAACGAGCAGTGGGGCAAGAAGACGCTTTGCGTCGTTCACGTGCTGATGGTTTGATTCCCCGTCGATATCTTGAGGAGCAAAATATGCTGGGCCGTCTCAATCATGTGGCGATTGCGGTGAAGGACGCCGAAAAGGCCGCCGAAATCTATGGCAAGGCGTTCGGCGCGGAAATTTCCGGCGCGGTGCCGCTGCCCGAGCACGGCGTGATCACGGTGTTCGCGACGCTACCCAACACCAAGATCGAATTCATCCAGCCGCTCGGCGACGACTCGCCGATCGCGAAATTTGTCGAGCGCAATCCTGACGGCGGCATCCATCACATCTGCTACGAGGTGCCGGAGATCATCGCCGCGCGCGATACGCTGATTGCGGAAGGCGCTCGCGTGCTGGGTGACGGCAATCCGAAGATCGGCGCGCACGGCAAGCCCGTGCTGTTCCTGCATCCCAAGGATTTCTCCGGCGCGCTCGTCGAAATCGAACAGTCCTGAGGCAATTGTGTTTTATTCAATCTCAACCGCGATCGCGATCTACTTTGTGTTGTGGTGGGTCGTGCTGTTTGCCGTGCTGCCGTTCGGTGTGCGCAGCCAGATGGAGAACGGCGAGGAGATCGCCGGAACCGATCCCGGCGCTCCCAGTGCTGCGCGCATGGGACGCAAGCTGCTGTGGACCACGGTGATCTCGGCGGTGATCTTCGCTGCGGGAATGTGGGCGTTCAGAGCGGGCTATCTCAACATCGAACGTCTGACCCAGCTGATGGGCATTCCGCTCTAGGTGGTTCCGGAATCCGCGAAGCGAACTCCGAAACACTAGCCGATCGCACCTGAGATATAATTCATCGCGATTGCGCGGCGCTTGCGCTGATGTGTGATGCGCGCGCACCTTCGAACATTGCGGAAGAAAAAAGAGCAGGGCCAAAGCCCTGCTCTAAAAATTGTGTCGACCCTATTTTCCCCGAAAAGGTTGGATTTATCCTTGATTAGACGGGGCGACGCTGCTTGTGCGCGTCAGGGGCTCCTCCCGAGACTTGGACCACCAGACGATGCGGCGATTAGCCGTATCGCGCTGACGCGTTTTTGTAGCCGAACGTTTCTTGATTGTCACGTTTTTCAGCACTAAATGTCCGCTTTTGCGGCGGTGCACCATCGATGGATTCAGGCCGAAAACAAGCCGTTTGACGGCGTTTTCGCCTTTTGCAAGTTGAGTGCCTGAAAAATGGTGGGAAGTTACCATCTGACTTTCATCCCCGCATAGATTGCGCGCCCCGTTCCGGGTTCGAACAATGGCGATGAAGCGTCCGCGAGTCGCGTGATGCTGGTGCTTGCGATGTACGCCGTGTTCGCGATGTTGCGGGCTTCGAGATAGATCGAATATCGGCCGTCATCGACGCCTGCCTTGAGGCCCCAGATCGCGTAGGCCGCCGTCGTGAACGTGTTGAAGTTATCCACGTAGTAGGCCTGCGGCACCCATTCGACATTTGGCCCGATGTAGAATCCGTTGGCGTGCCTGTAGAGCGCCTCGGCGCGCAGGAAGTGTCGCGGCGCGCCGGGCAACCGGTTGTTGCCGAACGTGGGATCGTTGTCGAAGCGGAAGTCGTTGTAGGTGTAGGCGAGGTTGATCCACATCTTGTCCGCGTCGGGCGTGAAGATGTTCCTGAGCACCGCGACACCGAGGCCGGCCTCGATACCTTGATGAATCGTGCGGTCGGCATTGACCACGTTGCACTGTCCCGGCGCTCCATACATGCATTGCAGTTCGTTCTTGATGTTGGCGCGATAGCCGGTGAGCTCCCATGTCAGGTCGGGGCGCCTGCCGCGCGTGCCGATCTCATAGGTCGTCGCGGTCTGTGGCTGGATCAGATTGAACGGGATCGCCGGTGCCGCCGAGCTTTCGCCGAAGCTCGGCACCTCGGCGCTGCGCGAGATGTTGGCGAAGGCCTGCCAGGTCGGATCGATGTCCCAGAGCAGGCCGGTCTTTGGACTCCACAGATTGAACTCAGTCGAGCCACTCGATGTCGCGCCGAACCGGGCGGCGCGGTCGCGCATCGCATAGAGGAACTGCGTGCCGCCGATCGCGGCGACGTTAGGCAGAAAATAGAATGAATTCTCTACGTAGGCGGACGTGTTCCTCGACTTGTCGAGCGAGGATGACAGCAACGCGCCCTTGTAGCCGCCGATGTTCTGATACTGCTTGTTGTCGATCTCGCCATTGACGACGTTGACGCCCGCGACCAGCCGGTTTCGGAAGCCTCCGATGATGCGGTCGTCGGTGACCTTACCGAAGCCGCCATAGTCCTTGTACTGATAGTCCAGCCACTGAAAGATCGGATGCATCAGATGGCGGTCGACCGCGAACGCGCCGAACTCGACCGTGGTTGCATCGAACCGGATTGTCGTCTTGTTGGCGATCCGCCCGCTGTCGATGTTGCGCTGCTGGTCGTTGATGACGTTGCCGGCCGCTGCGGTCTCGGGAGAGGTGAGGGCTGATGCACGTGTCACCGAGCCCGGAATGCGCTGCCGGATGTCGTTCGCGTTGATGTAGAAGCGTGTCTCGAAATCCGGCGAGAACTGATAGCCGATATTGCCGCTGGCACGGGTGCTGTGGCCGTAACTGTGATCCCGGAAGCCTTCGGCGCTCTGGTTCGACGCGGTAAAGAACGCATCCCATGGACCGTTCGCGCCACCAACGCTGCCCTGGAAGCGGCGATAGCCGAACGACCCCATGTCGACGCCGGCACTGCTGACGCCGACATCGCGGCCGGTCGGCGTCACGAAGTTGATCGCGCCGCCGAGCGAGTTCGCGCCGAACTGCAATCCGTTCGCGCCCTTGTAGACCCCGACATACTTGTAGGCGGTCGGGTCGATTTCCTGAAAGTCGCCATAGCCGTCGGACGTGTTGATCGGAATGCCGTCCATGTAGAGCTGGACGCCGCGCAGATGAAAGTTGCGCGACAGACCCGAGCCGCGAATGGAGAGGCGGGTGTCGTCGCCCCATTTCGGCTGCGCGAACACGCCGGGGACATAGCCGAGCACGTCCTTGATCGTGCTGGCGACGGAGTTGTTCTTGTAATCAGCCGCTGCAACGATCGCGACGCCGCCGGGGGTTTGCTGAATCTCCTGACGGGCCTGATCGGCGGTCTTCGCGCCGAGCGGTCCGGGCGTGGCCATGCCGGCGGCCGTTGACGCGGTTGACTGAACGCGTGTTGGCGTTGCGACGCGGTTCAGGACCGGACGAGGCTCTCTCTCGGCTTGCACCACAACGGGCGGCAGTTCCTGAGGTGCGGTTTGGGCGCGCGCGCACGGAATTGTTGCGACGGCCGCGGCGGACGCCAGCAGAATGCTGCGCGCCCGTATGGAAACGGAAAACATGGGTTGAGTCCCACCAATGATATTGACGATTGAGCGGTGCGCCGAAGCGCAGGTCGTCAGATCAGGTGGGGAGGGCCGCGGGGCTGGTGATCGTTCTCCGCGAAGCGGACAACGACGTGATCGTGGGGCGCGGGTTCGAACAGGACGCGCACTGCGATACGGATCGCCAGCGCCGGGGTCTGCGGCGGCTGGTCAGCCGTCGCCACGGCACCGGACAGGCACAACGGGCAGCGGACCACCGGCTTGCCGGGATCGGTGTTGCCGTCGGCGTCAGGGACCGCGGAACTGCCGTTGAGGCAGAGTTCATGAAGCGCGTTGAACTTGGATGGCGAGACCGTCGCCAGCAGGGCGCTGGTCAGCATCACGTTGAACATGAGCGCATAGGCCGCCACAAATGCAGCCCATCGTCCTATCGTTCCGATCCGTGTTGCAGTCATTTGAACCCGGCAGGCTGTTACCATGGGTTGCGGGAACCGCAAATCCCTAGTGAAGTGGATTTGACATTCGCCCCCTGCTGGCGGGAGGTTGGCGAAGCGAATGTCAAATCCAAAACTCCACTAGAAACTTGTATTTGCTAGTGGTCCGTCGATTCTAACATTCGCAGGAATGCCTGCTGAATAGGGGTGCGAATGTTAGAATCGGACCACTAGGAAGTCACGCCCATGCTTCCTCTTGTGTTTTGCCATTTGATCCGCTTTCACTGAAAAGGTCCCCAAGCTTCCCCGCCGATTCCCGGATCAAATCAAAACCCTGAGTGTTCCCATGCGATTGTCGCGTTTTTTTCTGCCAATTCTCAAAGAGACGCCCAAGGAGGCGGAGATCGTGTCGCATCGCCTGATGCTGCGCGCGGGCATGATGCGGCAGGAGGCGGCTGGCATTTATGCGTGGCTGCCGCTGGGCTTCCGGGTGCTGAAGAAGATCGAGCAGATCGTTCGCGAGGAGCAGAACCGCGCCGGCGCCATCGAACTGTTGATGCCGACATTGCAGCTTGCAGATCTGTGGCGCGAGAGCGGTCGCTACGACGCCTACGGTCCGGAGATGCTGCGCATTCAGGATCGCCACGAGCGCGAGTTGCTGTTTGGGCCGACCAATGAGGAAATGATCACGGAAATCTTCCGGGCTTACGTGAAGTCTTACCGGAGCCTTCCGCTCAACCTCTATCACATTCAATGGAAATTCCGCGACGAGCAGCGTCCGCGTTTCGGCGTGATGCGCGGCCGCGAATTCCTGATGAAGGATGCGTACTCGTTCGACGTCGACGAGGCGGCGGCGCGGCTGTCCTACAACCGAATGTTCGTGGCTTACCTACGCACCTTCGCCCGTATGGGTCTGAAGGCGATCCCGATGCGCGCCGAGACTGGCCCCATCGGCGGCGATCTCTCCCACGAGTTCATCGTGCTGGCCGAGACGGGTGAATCCGGCGTGTTCTGCAACAGGGACGTGCTCGACCTGCCGGTGCCGGGTGCAGACGTGGATTACAACGGCGACCTCACACCGATCATCAAGCAGTGGACGGATCTCTATGCCGCCACTGAGGATGTTCACGACGCTGCGCGCTATGAGAGCGAAGTGCCGGCCGACAAGCGGGTGCAGACCCGCGGCATCGAGGTCGGGCAGATCTTCTATTTCGGCACCAAGTATTCGGACACCATGAAGGCCATGGTGTCCGGCCCCGACGGCGCGGAGAAGCCGATCCACGGCGGGTCATATGGCGTCGGCGTGTCGCGACTTGTGGGCGCGATCATCGAGGCCTGTCACGACGAGAACGGCATCAAGTGGCCGGAAGAGGTTGCGCCTTTCAGGGTTGCGATCCTCAATCTGAAGCAGGACAGCGAGGAGACGGGCGCGGCCTGCGAGAAGCTTTACGCCGCGCTTTCGGCCAAGGGCGTCGACGTGCTCTACGACGACACCGACCAGCGGCCGGGCGGCAAGTTCGCCACCGCCGACCTGATCGGCATTCCGTGGCAGATCCTGATCGGTCCGAAGGGGCTTGCCGAGGGCAAGGTTGAAATCAAGCGCCGCAGCGACGGATCGCGCGAATTCATGAGTCTCGACGACGCGATCAACCGCTTCGCCTCCTGAAGTCATACACTGAATTATGTGCTGGCCGTGTCGCAGTTACTGCGGCACGAGACTAGAATTTGCCCGATTCGTGTGAAAATCCGAACCATGGAACAGACATGAGCGAGCCAGTTCGGACCCCACCCTTTGCGCCATTCGAATGGATGTTGTCGTCCCGCTACCTGCGGGCGCGGCGCAAGGAAGGGTTCATTTCGGTCATCGCCGGCTTTTCGTTTCTCGGCATCATGCTCGGGGTGGCGACGCTTATCATCGTGATGGCGGTGATGAACGGCTTCCGCAAGGAATTGCTCGACAAGATTCTCGGCCTGAACGGCCATGTGGTTGTCCAGCCGCTGGAATCCCCGCTGACCGACTGGAAGGAAGTGGCCGAGCGGATCAGCAGGGTTGATGGCATTCGCCTGGCTGCACCCGTGGTCGACGGACAGGCGCTGGCGTCGTCGCCGTTCAACGCGTCGGGCGTTTTCGTCCGCGGCATCCGTGCGCAGGACCTGAACAGCGTCACCTCGATTGCCAAGAACATCAAGCAGGGCACGCTGGAAGGCTTCGACGAGGGACAGGGCGTTGCGATCGGCCGGCGGCTCGCGGACCAGTTGTCGCTGCGCGCCGGGGACAGCATCACCTTGGTTGCGCCACGGGGTGCGGTAACCCCGATGGGAACGACGCCGCGCATCAAGCCTTACAAGGTCGCAGCCGTTTTCGAGATCGGGATGTCCGAATACGACGCATCGTTCGTGTTCATGCCGCTGCCCGAAGCGCAGGCCTATTTCAACCGCGCCAACGATGTCACCGCCATCGAGGTCTATACGGTCAACCCCGACAAGATCGACGTCTACCGCAAGTCGGTGACCGAGGCTGCTCAGCGGCCGATCTTCCTGGTCGACTGGCGGCAGCGCAATTCGACGTTCTTCAATGCGCTGCAGGTCGAGCGCAACGTAATGTTCCTGATCCTCACGCTGATCGTGCTGGTGGCGGCGCTGAACATCGTCTCCGGTCTCATCATGCTGGTGAAGGACAAGGGCAGCGACATTGCGATCCTGCGCACCATGGGGGCGTCGCAGGGCTCCGTGATGCGGGTCTTCCTGATCACCGGCGCCGCCATCGGCGTGGTCGGCACGCTGGTCGGGTTCCTGCTCGGTCTGCTTGTCTGTCTCAACATCGAAACGATCCGTCAGTTCATCTCATGGATGACCAACACCGAATTGTTTTCGCCCGAACTCTATTTCCTGTCCAAGCTTCCGGCTGAAGTCGATGTCGGAGAAACCACGGCGGTCGTAATCATGGCGCTGACGTTATCGTTTCTGGCGACGCTGTACCCGTCCTGGCGCGCTGCGCGCCTCGATCCGATCGAAGCGCTCAGGTACGAATGAGCGCACCGATGGAGCAGGGGGAAAATGGCGTTCCGGTCGTCTATCTGCATGACGTCCGCAGGCGATACAAACAGGGCGAGGCCACGCTGACCATTCTCGACGGCGCCAGTCTGGCTTTGTGGGAGGGGCAGTCCGTCGCGCTGGTCGCGCCGTCGGGCACCGGCAAATCGACGCTGCTTCATATCGCGGGCCTGCTGGAGCAGGCAGACGAGGGCGAGGTCTATGTCGGGGGCACAGCCACATCGGGATTGTCCGACGTTGAGCGCACCCAGATCCGCCGCACCGATATCGGTTTCGTCTACCAGTCGCATCGGCTGCTGCCGGAGTTTTCGGCGCTCGAGAACGTGATGATGCCGCAGATGATCCGTGGTTTGCCGAAGAAGGAAACCATCAAGCGGTCACAGGAAATCCTGGCCTATCTCGGATTGGCGGAGCGCGTGACGCACCGGCCTGCTGAGCTATCCGGTGGCGAGCAGCAGCGCGTGGCGATTGCGCGCGCGGTGGCCAATGCGCCGCGTGTCCTGCTGGCGGATGAGCCGACTGGAAATCTCGATCCGCACACTGCGGATCATGTGTTCAACGCTCTGACCCAGCTGGTGAGAGCGACGCGCGTCGCGATGCTGATCGCGACGCATAACATGGACCTGGCTGCCCGGATGGACCGCCGCGTCTCGCTCCAGGACGGTCACGTCATCGAGCTCGACTGAGCTGAACCCGGCCGCTCAGTAGGCCGAGCGCTGTGTGCGGCGGCGCGGCTGATAGACCGGCTCGCCGTCGCTGTAGGCGTAATAGGGATTGGCGTAGCAGCTTGCATAGGTGCCGGACGCCGTCGCCTGACACTGCTGGTAAGTCGAGTACCTGCAATCGCCATAACCGGTCTGGATATCGCGACCCTGAAGGCAGAACGGATAGTCCCGGGCCTGCGCCGGGGCGGACTGGACGGCGAAGCCGGTGCCGAGCACCGCGAGGGCCAAAAGTAGATTGCGCATTGTGTTCTCCTGCCGGGACTGCGCCCGGTTTGCACTAGTGGTCCGATTCTAACATTCGCCTCCCGTTTCGGCAGGTGGCTTCGCGAATGTTAGAATCGAAGGACCACTAGCAATTGTAGATTCTAGTGGAGTTTAGGATTTGACATTCGCGATGCGAACTCGCGGCGGGGTGGACCGCGAATGTCAAATCCACTCCACTAGGTGTTGGAGCCAGACCGTTTTTAACGTGCTCCGTCAACTCACGTTCCTGCGTAGCTGTTGATGGATTTGCGAAAGTCACGAGCCGTTTACGTTTTGTTAGCATTGGCCAGACGTCGGCGGTGAGCCGGAATTTCCAACGCTTGACTTCAAGAACAAATAAGGAACAATGTTCCCATTACGTTCTCATAGAGTCGGTAGAGCGTCGATAGGGAGTTCGGTCATGTTGAAGACATTCGTTGAAGAAGCTGCTGCGCTGACCTCGCTTGTGCTGTTCGTCGGAATGATCGCGATCTGGGCGCAAGTCATTCCTCAGATGTAGTGATCTGCCCGGCCTCGGGAACGCCCGAGGCTGGGGAAAACGATGATGGACCCGGCATCAACAGACGGGTCCGCGTCATCCGCGTGGACACCTGTTGTACAAGGCACCACCATCGACCCTCATGAGTCGTCCTGTCGCAGGCGGTTCATCGCGCCGATGAAACTCCGCGAAGGTTGCCAAGGTCCGCATGTCCAAGACTGTTACAACGAAGTCGTCCGCGTCGGACCCCGGGTTCGTCCATCTGCACGTGCATTCGGCCTATTCGCTGCTGCAGGGGTCGATGACCATCGGCAAGCTGGCTGAACTTGCCAAGGCCGATCATCAGCCGGCCTTGGCGCTGACCGACAACGACAACATGTTCGGCGCGCTGGAGTTTTCCGACAAGCTCGCCGCCTACGGCATCCAGCCCATCACCGGCTGTGCAATGTCGGTCGACTTCGGCGATCAGGACCCCGCGGCCCGCAACGCGCTTGCGCCGGCGCGGCTCGTGCTGCTGGCTACCAACGAGGACGGCTATCGCAGCCTGATGAAGCTGAACTCCCGCGCGTTTCATGACACGCCGGTCAATCAGTTGCCGCATATCAAGATTGACTGGCTGGACGGCGAGACCGCAGGGCTGATCGCGCTGACCGGCGGACCGGAAGGAACCATCGCGCAGGCCATCAACGCCGATCAGCCGGCTTTGGCGCAGGCGCGCTCCGACAGGCTGGCGAAACTGTTCGGGGACCGGCTCTACATCGAGTTGCAGCGTCACGGGCTTGAAAGCGAACGCCGCTGCGAGACTGCCTTGATCGACATGGCCTATGCCATGGGCCTGCCACTGGTCGCGACCAACCAGCCGTATTTCGCCAGCGCCGATGACTACGAGGCGCATGACGCGCTGCTCTGCATTGCGGGCGGGCGTCTTGTGTCGGAAACCGATCGCGATCAGCTGACGCCAGATCACCGTTTCAAGACCCGCGCCGAAATGGCTGTGCTGTTCGCCGATCTGCCCGAAGCGCTGGCGTCCACGGTCGAGATCGCGAAGCGCTGCGCGTACCGGCCGCGAACGCGCAAGCCGATCCTGCCGCGCTTCACGGTGGGAAGCGACAACGCCGGCGACGCGGAAGCCGAGGAGGGCACGGAACTGCGCCGTCAGGCCGCCGAAGGTCTGGCGCGGCGGCTGGCGCTGCACGGTCTCGCGCCGGGCATCACCGAGGAAGACTACAGCAAGCGTCTCGCCTTCGAGCTCGATGTCATCACCCGCATGAACTATTCGGGCTACTTCCTGATCGTGTCGGACTTCATCAAGTGGGCCAAGGCCCAGGGCATTCCGGTCGGGCCGGGCCGCGGTTCGGGCGCGGGCTCGCTGGTCGCCTATGCGCTGACCATTACCGACCTCGATCCGATCCGGTTCGGCCTGCTGTTCGAGCGCTTCCTCAATCCGGAACGCGTGTCGATGCCGGACTTCGACATCGACTTCTGTCAGGATCGCCGCGGCGAGGTCATCCGCTACGTGCAGGAGCGCTACGGCCGCGAGCAGGTCGGGCAGATCATCACCTTCGGGACGCTGCAGGCGCGCGGCGTGCTGCGCGACGTCGGCCGCGTGCTGCAGATGCCGTATGGACAGGTGGACCGGCTCACCAAGCTGGTGCCGCAGAATCCGGCGGCGCCGGTGACTCTGGCGAAGGCCATCGAGAGCGAGCCGAAGCTACAGGCCTTCCGTGACGAAGATCCGGTGGTCGCGCGCGCCTTCGACATTGCACAGCGCCTTGAGGGTCTGACGCGCCATGCCTCGACCCATGCGGCGGGCATCGTGATCGGCGACCGGCCGCTCTCCGAACTCGTACCGATGTACCGCGATCCGAAATCGGACATGCCGGTCACCCAGTTCAACATGAAGTGGGTGGAACCTGCGGGACTGGTGAAGTTCGACTTCCTCGGCCTGAAGACGCTGACGGTGCTCGATGTCGCGGTGAAGCTGCTGAAGCAGCGCGGCGTCGAGGTCGATCTCGCGACGCTGCCGCTCGACGACAAGCAGAGTTACGAGATGCTGGCGCGCGGCGAAGTGGTTGGCGTCTTCCAGGTTGAAAGTCAGGGCATGCGGCGTGCGCTGGTCGACATGCGCCCCGACCGTTTCGAGGACATCATTGCGCTGGTCGCGCTGTATCGTCCGGGCCCGATGGCGAACATTCCGACGTACTGCGCACGCAAGCACGGCGACGAGGAGCCCGAATACCTGCATCCGATGCTGGAGCCGATCCTCAAGGAAACCTTCGGCGTCATCATCTATCAGGAACAGGTGATGCAGATCGCGCAGGTGATGGCGGGCTACTCGCTCGGCGACGCCGACCTGCTGCGCCGCGCAATGGGCAAGAAGATCCGCGCGGAAATGGACAAGCAGCGCGCCGGTTTCGTCGCTGGTTCCGTGAAGAACGGCGTGCCGAAAGGGCAGGCGGAAACCATCTTCGAACTGCTCGCGAAATTCGCCGACTACGGCTTCAACAAGAGCCATGCGGCGGCCTATGCGCTGGTGTCCTACCAGACCGCGTATATGAAGGCGCACTATCCGGTGGAGTTCATCGCCGCGTCGATGACCCTGGATATGAACAACACCGACAAGCTGTCGGAATTCCGCGCCGAGACGCAGCGGCTCGGTTTCAAAGTCGAACCGCCGTCGGTCAATCGCTCGGGCGCGACGTTCGAGGTCAGGGATCAAACGATTTATTACGCGCTCGCTGCACTAAAGGGTGTCGGCGGGCAGGCTGTCGATCTTCTCGTCGAAGCGCGCGGCGACAAAGCTTTCACATCACTGGCCGATTTCGCGTCGCGGGTGAATCCGCGCGCCATCAACAAGCGTGTGGTTGAAAGTCTCGCCGCGGCCGGTGCGTTCGACACCATCGATTCAAACCGCGCACGGGTATTTGCAGGAGCCGATGCCATCGTCGCTGCCTGCCAGCGCGGCCATGAAGCCACGACGTCGGGTCAGAACGACATGTTCGGCGGCATGGCGGATGCGCCGAGCATCGTGCTTCCGAATGTCGAACCCTGGCTGCCGGCCGACCGTCTGCGCCGCGAATACGACGCCATTGGCTTCTTCCTGTCGGGGCACCCGCTGGACGATTATGCGACGGCGCTGAAACGCCTGCGCGTGCAGTCGTGGAGCGAGTTCTCCCGCGCGGTGAAGACCGGCGCGACCGCCGGACGTGTTGCTGCGACGGTGGTGTCGCGGATGGAGCGCCGCACCAAGACGGGCAACAAGATGGGCATCATCGGCCTGTCAGACCCGACTGGTCACTTCGAGGCCGTGCTGTTCTCGGAAGGGCTTGCGCAGTATCGCGACGTGCTGGAGCCTGGAACGGCCGTACTCATGCAGATCGGCGCGGAGTTGCAGGGCGAGGACGTGCGCGCCCGGATCCTTCATGCGGAACCGCTCGACGATGCTGCCGCCAAAACCCAGAAGGGACTGCGCATCTTCGTGCGCGACGACAAGCCGCTGGAGTCGATCTCCAAGCGCCTGGAAGGTCATCAGGCCGCGTCTGCCAGCAATAAAATCCAGGCGGTCAGGTCTGCGGGGCCGGCGGCCGGTGACGGCGAAGTCACCCTGGTCATGATGCTCGACCTCGAAACCGAGGTGGAACTGAAGCTGCCCGGCCGGTTCAAGGTCTCGCCCCAGATCGCCGGTGCGATCAAGGCGGTCGCTGGCGTGGTGGACGTTCAGACGGTGTAGCGGCTTACCGCCGGGAGGTTGCCGCCTTATTCCGACTATCTTTCGTTCAAACAATGTTCAGGTGGTCTGACATCCACTGGGCAGGATCGGCTGAACGGAGGCACGTTTGATGCGCGGGATGATCAGGTTCTTGAACGTCGCGGCCGTGCTGGTTTTCGCTGCCGCAACCGTCCCGGTTCAGGCACAGACACCACGGCCTCCGCAAGGTCAGCAAAGCCGTATCGCGCTGGTCATCGGCAACGGCAACTATCAGGGCTCGCCGCTGGCGACCGCTGCCAACGATGCGGGCCTGATTGCCCAGACATTGCAGGCAGCAGGGTTCGATGTGGTCGGCGCGCGCGATCTCGATGGCGAGACGCTGCGGCAAACCTTCCGCGACTTCATCCAGAAAGCGCAAAAGGCCGGACCGGATACGGTCGCGATGATCTATCTCGCGGGCTACGGCCTGCAATTGGCGGGTGAGAATTACTTCGTGCCGGTCGATGCCTCGATGGCGCGCGACACAGATATCCCGGTCGAAGGTCTGCGGATCGGCGATTACATCCGCCAACTGTCATCGCTGCCGCTGAAGGCCAACATTGTCGTGGTCGATGCTGCGTACAATCATCCGTTCGCAAAGGAGGGCCAGCCGCTTGCGGGCGGTCTTGCGCTGATCGAGCCAGAGCCGAAAGGCCTGATTGCGTTCAACGCCGCGCCCGGAACAATCGCGCCGAATCCGACCGGCAACTACGGTCCTTACGCGCAGGCGCTTGCGGAAATGATCCGCACCGGCGGCATTTCGCTTCCTGAAGTTTTCAACCGCACCAAGCTGCGCGTCAACGACGTGACCAAAGGAGCGCAGGTGCCATGGGACGCACAAAAGCTTGAAGGGGACTTTGTGTTCTTCGACCGCGCGCCGGATGCCCCGCCGCTGCAGGCCAACCAGGATGCCGCTGCGCGCTCGAAGCCCATTCGCGATTTCGGCGCGCAGGATGCCTACACCGCCGCGCTCGAACGCGACACGATTGCCGACTACGAGGCTTTCCTTGCCGCCTATCCGGACGATCCGATGGCGAAGCGGGTGAGGGCGATCATCGCCGCGCGCCGCGAAGCCATCACGTGGCGGCAGACCTATCGCGCGAACACGCAGCAGGCTTATTGGTCCTATCTGAAGCGCTATCCGAAGGGGCCGCACGCCGCGGACGCGCGCCGTCGGCTTGCCAATATCGCCGCAGCGCTTGAGCCGCCCCCGGCGTTCGACGAATACGCTTACGATGTGCCGCCGCCGCCTGAATACGAATACGAATACGTCGATCGTCCCTACCTGATGTTCGACGATCCGGTGTTCGCCTTTGCGCCGCCGCCGCCGGTGCCGGTGTTCTTCCTGCCGCCGCCGCCGCCGGATTTCATCGTGCTCGATCCGCCATATTACTACGACGATGTCTACTATCTGCCGCAGCCGATCTTCATTCCGATCCCGATCTTCATCCGGCCGCCGATCTATGTGCGGCCGCCGGTGAACCGTTTCCTGTTCACGAACATCCACAATACGAATGTCATCAACACCATCATCAACCGGCGTCCGGCGGAGGGCGTTGTTCGGCCCGGAGGACCCGGCGGTGAGTTCAGGCCGGGACGACCGGGTGCCGGACCGGGCGGCGCGGCGATAACTCGTCCCGCGTTCGCGCCGGCCTTGCCGCCATCGGCCACGCGCAGGGCGAACCTTATCCGTCAGGGCAAGGTGACGGCTCCGCCGGGCGTTCTTCCAATCGCCGCCGGTGGTGGCCGTCCGGGAACGCCGGGATTGGGACGACCGGGGCAGGGTCAGCAGCCCGGCGGCGTCCAGCCGGGTAATCTTCGGCCGGACAATGTGCTGCCGGGGCAAACTCCAGCTGCAGGACCGGATGGACAGCCCAGACCGGGAGCCCGCCCGCTGCCGAGCACCTTGCCGGCTCCCGGTCTGACCGGACNAGCCAGGTCAAGATGGACGTCCTCAAGATGGGCGTCCGGGGAGGCCAGACCGGAGACCCGGCGGACGGCCCGATTCTGCGTCGCCCTCCGTGCAGCCGGGGACTGCTGCGCCGTCTGGGCCGGCGGCAAGACCCGGCCGTCCAGAACGGCCTCAGCGACCGACGGCTGTGCCACGGCCTGACGCCGCTCCGCGACCTCAGCCGCAGATCCAACGGCCTCAGGTCCAGCGGCCGGCTGCACCGCCTCAGCGTCCGCAGGTGGCCCCGAGGCCACAGCCGCAGTTCCAGCGGCCCGCCGCGCCGCCGCCGCGACCTCAGATGGCGCCGCGTCCACAGCCGCAGTTCCAGCGGCCGGCGGCTCCACCTCCACGGCCCCAAATGGCGCCAAGGCCTCAGATGGCGCCCCGACCGGCGGCGCCACCGCCACGGGCGGCTCCTCCGCCGCGGCCGGCACCAGCGGCGAGACCGGCACCGCAGCCGCCGGGCTGACGTCCAAACGGCGACCGGCCCGCGCCGGATTGGCGCGGCGGGGACCGTAAAATCGGCCGGATTTGCTTGCTTAACTAGGGTGGCGTGGGTATAAGCCGCGCATCTCACACGGAAGCATGGCTCTAAACAGCCGTCCGGTGGCAACCGGGCCAAGTACTTTTGTCATTCGTGACTTTTGTCGTTGGCTTGTCTTGCTCACACGCTTCCGGAGGAACCAACCGGAGAACACAACTATGGCGTTACCTGAATTCTCTATGCGTCAGCTATTGGAAGCTGGCGTGCACTTTGGTCACCAGTCTCACCGATGGAATCCGAAAATGGCGGATTACATCTTCGGTGCCCGCAACAACATTCACATCATCGATCTCGCGCAGACCGTGCCGCTGCTTCATCGCGCGCTGCAGGCTGTCAGCGACACCGTCGCCAAGGGCGGCCGCGTGCTGTTCGTCGGCACCAAGCGTCAGGCACAGGACGGCGTGGCGGAAGCCGCGAAGCGCTCCGCGCAGTACTTCGTCAATTCGCGCTGGCTCGGCGGCACGCTGACCAACTGGAAGACCGTGTCCGGTTCGATCAAGCGTCTGCGTCAGCTCGACGAGATGCTGGGTTCGGGCGAAGGCCATCAGTACACCAAGAAAGAGCGTCTGACGCTGACGCGCGAGCGCGACAAGCTCGACCGCTCGCTCGGCGGCATCAAGGACATGGGCGGCTTGCCCGACCTGATCTTCGTGATCGACACCAACAAGGAAGACATCGCGATTGCGGAAGCCAACCGCCTGAACATTCCGGTGGCGGCGATCGTCGATACCAACTGCGATCCGAAGGGCATCTCGTATGTCGTTCCCGGCAACGACGACGCCGGCCGTGCGATTTCGCTGTACTGCGATCTCATCGCGCGAGCGGTGATCGACGGCATTTCGCGTGCACAGGGCGGCGCAGGCATCGATATCGGCGCAATGGCCAATCCGACGCCGGAAGCTGTCGCTCCTGCGAAGTCGGAAGGCTTCCAGGGTCTTGCCGGTCCGCGCGGCGTTGCCGACGACCTCAAGAAGCTCACCGGCGTGTCCGGCGCGATCGAGAAGAAGTTCAACGACCTCGGCATCTTCCACTACTGGCAGCTTGCTGAACTCGATCACGACACCGCCCACAAGATCGGCGAAGAAGTCGGTCTTCCGGCGCGTGCTGACGGCTGGGTCGCCCAGTCCAAGGCGCTGACCGCGGAAGCGGAATAAGCCTCACAAGGTATCGC
>CDFE01038569.1:42598-54676 GCA_000826465.1 Acanthamoeba mauritaniensis | reverse complement strand
GCCGCGACTTCCCCCGACGGCGCGTATTGGTTCAGCGACCAGAATACGCGCAAACTTGTATGTAAATCCTGCGCGTCGAATCCGGCTTGCCAGCTCACGCTGCGCCGCGCGGCCCGCACAGGCAAAGGACATCCCACGATGGCAACGATCACTGCAGCGATGGTCAAGGATCTGCGCGAGAAGACCGGCGTAGGCATGATGGACTGCAAGCAGGCGCTCAATGAGACCAGCGGCGACATGGAAGCCGCCATCGACTGGCTGCGCAAGAAGGGCCTTTCGAAGGCCGCCAAGAAGGCCGGCCGCGTCGCGGCGGAAGGTCTGATCGCTGCCATCACCGCCGGCACTAAGGGCGTCGTCGTCGAGGTCAACTCCGAGACCGACTTCGTCGCGCGCAACGAACAGTTCCAGGGCCTCGTGAAGATGGTCGGTCAGGTCGCGCTCAAGGCCGGCACCGATGTCGAGAAGATCAAGGCCGCCAAGGTTGGCGACATCACCGTCGAGCGTGCGATCGCCGATGCAATCGCCACCATTGGTGAGAATATGACGCTGCGCCGCGCGGCCGAGCTTTCGGTCAGCGATGGCGTCATCGCGAGCTACATCCACAATGCCGTGTTCGACGGCCTCGGCAAGATGGGCGTGCTCGTTGCGCTCGAATCGACCGGCGCGAAAGATGAACTGGCGACTCTCGGCCGTCAGATCGCGATGCATGTCGCCGCCGCCAATCCGCAGGCGCTCGATGCCGCAAGCCTCGATCCCGAGGTTGTGCGCCGCGAGAAGGACGTCATGGCTGACAAGTACCGTCAGCAGGGCAAGCCGGACGCGATGATCGCCAAGATCGTCGAATCGGGTCTGAAGACCTACTACAAGGAAGTGACCTTGCTGGAGCAGGCGTTCATTCACGACAACGCCAAGTCCGTGGCGCAGGCTGTGAAGGATGCTGAGGGCAAAGTCGGCGCACCTATCAAGGTGACCGGCTTTGTGCGCTATGCTCTGGGCGAGGGAATCGAGAAGCAGGAATCCGATTTCGCCGCTGAAGTCGCCGCCGCTGCAGGTCAGGGGTAACGAGACTTCGCGCGAGCCGGTCGGACTCCGAGCGCATTGAGCAACGCCGATTGTTTGCTCCGGAATGCGCTCAATTCGAAAGAGTGAGCGATCGCATGGGTGAACCGGCTTATCGACGTGTCGTGATCAAGGTGTCCGGCGAGTATCTCGCCGGGGACCAGTCCTTCGGTATTCACCAGCCCACCATCGACCGGATCGCCGGCGACCTCATCAAGGCCCGTGAACTTGGCGTTGAGATCGCTGTCGTCGTCGGCGGCGGTAACATCTTCCGCGGCGTCGAGGTCTCGTCCCGCGGTGTGTCCCGCACCACCGGCGACACGATGGGCATGCTTGCCACCATCATGAACTGTCTCGCGCTGGAATCGGCGCTTGAGCGCAAGGGTCAGTCGGCGCGCGTGCTGTCGGCTTTCGTCATGCCGCAGGTCTGCGAACTGTTCACGCGCAGCGCGGCTCACCGGTATCTCGCCGAGGGCCGCATCGTGGTGCTCGCCGGCGGCACCGGCAATCCGTACTTCACCACCGACACCACTGCGGTTTTGCGCGCGGCCGAGATCGGCGCGCAGGCGGTTCTCAAGGCCACCAACGTGGACGGGGTTTACAGCGCCGATCCGAAGAAGGACAAATCCGCCAAGCGATTTGAACGGCTGAGCCATTCGCAGGCGGTTGAAGGTGGCTATAAGGTGATGGATGCGACGGCCTTCGCGCTTGCCCGCGAGACGTCGTTGCCTATCATTGTGTTCTCGATCGCGGAGCCGGAGTCGATCGGTGCCGTGCTGAGCGGCAAGGGCAAGAGCACCATCGTCTCCGGTTGACGCGCTACGCTTCTGCTGACGCTTAAGCCGAAAAATTGAGCCTGAACAATAAGATACGAGATGCGGCCCAGACGTTGATCCGCATCGGACTTGAAGGGAGTACCATCGCATGGTCGCCGGGAATTTCGACATCAACGATCTGAAGCGCCGGATGGAAGGCGCGATCAATGCGCTCAAGCACGAACTGGGCGGGTTGCGCACCGGCCGCGCTTCGGCCTCGATGGTCGAGCCCGTGCAGGTCGAAGCTTACGGCAGCCACATGCCGCTCAATCAGGTTGCGACGGTCAGTGTCCCAGAGCCGCGTCTGCTCTCGGTTCAGGTGTGGGACAAGTCGATGGTGAAAGCTGTCGAAACAGCGATCGTTAATTCGAACCTCGGTCTGAATCCGGCCACCGAAGGTCAGGTCATTCGTTTGCGCATTCCCGAACTCAATGAAGAGCGCCGCAAGGAACTCGTGAAGGTCGCGCACAAGTACACCGAGGCTGCGCGCGTTGCGGTACGCCACGTGCGCCGCGACGGTCTCGACGTGCTCAAGAAACTCGAGAAGGATCACCAGATCTCCGAGGACGACGAGAAACGCCTTTCGAACGAAGTTCAGAAGGCCACCGATGCGGCCATCGCTGACGTCGACAAGGCGCTTGCGACCAAGGAAAAAGAAATTCTCACGGTTTAAGAGATCGCGCGATGTCGAACGGCGCCATGCCAAAGCCAGAGGACTCGGGTCGTGCCGATGCGCCGCGGCATGTCGCGATCATCATGGATGGCAACGGGCGCTGGGCGGCGGCGAGGGGACTGCCCCGCGCGGAAGGCCATCGCCGCGGCGTCGATGCGCTCCGCAAGGTGGTGCGCGCGACGTACGAACTCGGGATTTCCTATCTCACGATCTTCTCCTTCAGCTCGGAAAACTGGTCACGTCCTGCAAGCGAGATCGGCGATCTGTTCGGACTGCTTCGCCGTTTCATCCGCAACGATCTTGCGACATTGCATGCCGACGGCGTGCGGGTTCGCGTGATCGGCGAGCGTGAGGGACTCGAATCCGACATCTGCTCGCTTCTCAGCGAAGCTGAAGAACTGACGCGAAACAACACACGGCTGACGCTCGTCGTTGCGTTCAATTATGGATCACGGCAGGAGATCGCCAATGCGGCGCAGCGCCTTGCGCGCGAAGTCGCTGAGGGCAAGCGCGATCCGGCAACGATCACGACCGACGCGCTCGGCAGTTATCTCGACACCTCGGACATTCCAGATCCCGACCTGATCATCCGCACCAGCGGTGAGCAGCGGCTGTCGAATTTCCTGATGTGGCAGGCTGCCTACAGCGAACTGGTGTTCGTTCCGGTTCACTGGCCGGATTTCGACAAGGCCGCGCTTGAAGGCGCGATTGCCGAATACGCGACCCGCGAGCGACGCTTCGGCGGCCTGGTCGCTAAAAACGTCGCAAAGACGGGATCGTGAGCGGCGTGGGCCCCGATACGCCAGCGACACCCGAGGCTGCGAAAGGTTCGAGCAATCTCTTCATGCGTGTCGTTGCGGCGCTGATCATGGCTCCGCTGACGATTGCGATTGTCTGGATCNCGGCTGGCCATGGGCCTGCATCGTGATCGCCGCCGCTGCGTTGCTGTATTTCGAATGGTTGATGATCGTTGGCGCCTCCGGCAACCGATTTGCCGTCGTCGCCGGAATAGCCGCACTGGCGATTGCGGGCATTTGTCTGATGATGCGGCGGACGGACCTTGCGCTCGGGATCGTGGCTGTGGGCATTGCGCTCGCTGCTGTTGCCGCACGCGGCCAGCGCGGATGGGTTGCCAGCGGACTGGTTTATGCGGCGGCAGCCCTGATCGCCTCGATTGTGGTCCGGCGTGACGCTGACCTCGGTTTTGTCGCGCTGATGTTCGTACTTCTGGTCGTCTGGGTGACCGATATTGGCGGTTACTTTGCCGGGCGAGGCATCGGCGGACCGAAGCTCTGGCCGCGCGTCAGTCCCAAGAAGACATGGGCGGGCGCGATTGGCGGATTGGTGCTTGGCCTTGCGATCGCGGCGGTATTCGCGTGGCTCGGGTTCGGCGCGATGCTTCCGCTCCTTCTGCTTGGCGCTGTGCTGTCGATTGTTTCCCAACTCGGCGACCTGTTCGAATCTGCGATCAAGCGCCGTTTCGACGTCAAGGATTCGAGCCACATCATTCCCGGTCATGGCGGATTGCTGGATCGGCTCGACGGTTTCGTTGCGGCGATCGTTTTTGCCGCTCTTATTGGTTTTATGCGCGGCGGCCTCGATGGCGTCGGCCGTGGTTTCATGGTTTGGTGATATGATGAACGCTGTTCCGTTGCGTAACAACAAGGCTGCGGCCACCACGGTGCGGACCGTTACGGTGCTCGGCGCCACGGGATCGATCGGCGACAGCACGATGGATCTGCTGCGCGCGTCGCCGGAACGCTATCAGGTCGAGGCGTTGACGGCGAACAGCAACGTCGAAGGGCTCGCCAGGCTCGCAAAGGAGTTTGGTGCGCGCTTTGTTGCGGTCGCGGATGCGTCGAAACTCGGCGAACTGCGTGACGCGCTGGCCGGAACGAGCATTGCCAGCGGGGCGGGCGACAGTGCCATCGTCGAAGCAGCCCAGCGGTCGGCCGATTGGGTGATGGCCGCGGTTAGCGGCGCGGCTGGCCTGAAGCCTGCGCTCGCGGCGGCGGATCGCGGCGCGACGATCGCGCTCGCCAACAAGGAATGTCTCGTTTGCGCCGGCGACTTCTTCATGGATCGCGCCGCGAAAGCGGGTGCCTGCATCCTGCCGGCGGATTCCGAACACAACGCGCTGTTTCAGGCGCTGGCCTCCGGCAACCGCGAGGAACTGGTACGCGTCATCATCACGGCATCGGGTGGCCCGTTCCGGACCTGGAAGGCGGCCGACATCGCACAAGCGACACTGGCGCAGGCCTTAAAGCATCCGAACTGGAGCATGGGCCAGAAGATTACCATCGATTCCGCGTCGATGATGAACAAGGGGCTCGAGGTGATCGAAGCCTCCTATCTGTTCGCCCTGTCGCCCGACGAGATCGATGTGTTGGTGCATCCGCAATCCATCGTTCACGGCATGGTGGAGTTTTCTGACCGTTCCGTCATGGCGCAGCTCGGGACTCCCGACATGCGCACGCCGATTGCGCATTGCCTCGGCTGGCCCGATCGCATTGTGGGGCGCGCAGCGACGCTGGATCTCGCAAAAATCGGCTCGCTGACGTTCGAGGCACCTGATTACGACCGGTTCCCGGGATTGAAACTCGCCTATGACGCACTGCGCACGGGCAACGGCGCGACGACCGTCTACAACGCGGCGAACGAGGTCGCGGTGGCGGCGTTCGTCGCACAGAGAATCCGGTTTGGCGGCATCGCGCAGCTCGTCGAAGCCACCTTGAACCACTGGGTACGGGCAGGGAATCTCGCGCCGCTGACGTCGGCTGATGACGCGATTTCCGTTGACCATGATGCGCGAAATAGGGCGGTCACCCTCTTGCCTCAAATTGCCTTAAAGGCATCCTAGATCGTTGGGGATCGGGCCGGCCGGCCTGCTGGTGAGGGATTGGGTTGTGGATTTTTTCCTGAATAGTTTCAATGCGTTGAGTCATGGATTGATCGGCTACATCATCCCCTTCCTGTTTGTCCTGACCATCGTTGTCTTCTTCCATGAGCTTGGCCATTTCCTCGTCGCCCGCTGGGCCGGGGTGAAGGTTTTAACGTTCTCGCTCGGCTTCGGCCCGGAACTGTTCGGTTTTAACGACCGTCACGGCACGCGCTGGAAGGTGTCGGCGATCCCGCTCGGCGGCTACGTCAAGTTTTTCGGCGACGAGTCGGAGGCCAGCACGCCGTCAGCCGATACGCTCCAGACCATGACGGCCGAAGAGCGCAAGGTCAGCTTCCATCACAAGGGCGTTGGCGCTCGCGCGGCGATCGTCGCGGCGGGTCCGATTGCGAACTTTCTGCTCGCGATCGTGATCTTCGCTGCTCTCTTCACCTTCTTCGGCAAGCCGAGCCAGACCGCGCGCGTCGATTCCATCCAGGAAAACAGCGCTGCTTCGGCCGCCGGGTTCAAGCCTGGCGATGTCGTGACGGCGATCAACGGCGACCCGATCGAAAGCTTCACCGAGATGCAGCGCATCGTGAGCACCAAGGCGGGTACGCCGCTGGTGTTCACCATCAAGCGCGGCGATGAGGTCGTGAAACTCAACGGCACGCCTCAGCTTCGCGAGATCAAGGATTCGTTCGGGAACGTCCACCGGGTCGGCATTCTCGGTATCACCCGTGCCACCGGACCGGGTGATACCGTCACCAAACCAGTGAACCCAGCGACCGCTGTTTGGCTGGGCGTCAAGGAGACATGGTTCGTCGTTGACCGGACTGTTGCCTATATCGGCGGAATTTTCACCGGCCGGGAGAATGCCGATCAGGTCGGCGGCCCGATCCGGATCGCCCAGATCTCCGGCCAAGTGGCCACCATCGGCCTTTCGGCCCTGATTCACCTTGCGGCCGTCCTCTCGGTTTCCATCGGCCTGCTGAACCTGTTTCCGGTGCCGCTTCTGGATGGCGGACACCTTTTGTTCTATGCGGTGGAGGCGATTCGCGGAAAGCCTCTGTCGGAGCGTTCGCAGGAGCTTGGTTTCCGTGTCGGACTGGCGCTTGTGCTGATGCTGATGCTGTTCGCGACTTACAACGACATCCTGCATTTGGCCGCGTCCTGATTGCGGCTTTTTTGCAGGCGTGGCCGATCAGCAACGTCTTGTAGGGAAATTGGAATTGCCCTGTGAAAGGTCGTTTGCCCATGAGGCAAAATTGGCTACAAGCAGTGCAATAATTGGGGAATCTCCCGGCCCGGTTTGGCCGGCTTTGGAATGACAAGGGCGCCTAGCGCATGATGGTTGGATTGCGAGTGCTAAGGGGTGGTCTGGCCGCCGCCCTTATCATGATTGCTTTGCCGGTTGCCGCAGTGGCGACGGCTTCGCTCGTATCGTCACAGGCCATTGCCCAGACTGCGGCCTCCATTGGCGTGGAAGGCAACCGCCGTATCGAGGCTGATACCATCCGTTCCTATTTCAAGCCGGGCCCCGGCGGTCGCCTCGACAGCGCCCGTATCGATGACGGCCTGAAGGCCCTGATCGAAACCGGGCTGTTCCAGGATGTGAAGATCAACCAGGCGGGCGGCCGGCTGGTCGTGGTGGTCGTCGAGAACCCGGTCATTGGCCGCGTCGTTTTCGAAGGCAACAAGAAGGTCAAGGACGAGCAGCTTAACGCCGAAGTCCAGTCCAAGGCGCGCGGAACGCTGTCGCGAGCCATGGTCCAGTCCGACACCGCGCGCATCACTGAAATCTATCGCCGCAACGGCCGTTTTGACGTCAAGGTCGAACCCAAGATCATCGAGCAGCCGAACAACCGCGTCGACCTCGTCTTCGAGGTTACCGAAGGCGCGAAGACCGGCGTGAAGTCGATCGAGTTTATCGGCAACAAGGCATACTCGTCCTATCGTCTGAAGGACGTGATCAAGACCCGCGAAAGCAACTTCCTCAGCTTCCTCGGTTCCAACGACGTTTATGATCCGGACCGCATCGAGGCCGACCGCGATATCCTGCGCAGGTTCTACCTCAAGAACGGATATGCCGACATTCAGATCGTCGCGGCGCTGACCGAGTATGATCCTCAGCGCAAGGGATTCCTTGTGACCTTCAAGATCGAGGAAGGCCAGCAGTACCGTGTCGGTTCTGTCGATTTCCAGTCCAGCATTGCGTCGTTCGATGGCAGCTCTCTCCGCAGCCTGTCGCGCGTCAGCGTCGGTTCGATCTACAACGCCGAAGCCGTTGAAAAATCGGTCGAGGAAATGTCGATCGAGGCGTCCCGTCGCGGTTATGCGTTCGCAACCGTGAAGCCGCGTGGCGACCGCAATTTTGAGGCGCACACCGTGTCGATCGTGTTCGCGATCGAAGAAGGTCCGCGCACCTATATCGAGCGAATCAACGTTCGCGGGAATACGCGAACCCGCGACTATGTCATTCGCCGCGAGTTCGATATTTCGGAAGGCGATGCCTACAACCGTGCGCTGGTCGATCGCGCCGAGCGCCGCCTCAAGAACCTCGACTACTTCAAGAGCGTCAAGATCGTGCCCGAGCCCGGCTCGTCGACGGATCGCGTCGTTCTGAACGTCGATCTCGAAGAGAAGTCGACCGGCGACTTCTCGGTCTCCGGTGGTTATTCGACCGCGGACGGATTCCTCGGCGAAGTCAGCGTCTCGGAACGCAACCTGCTTGGTCGTGGCCTGTATGCGAAGGCGTCCGTGCAATACGGACAGCGCACGCAGGGCTACCAGCTCTCGTTCGTTGAACCTTATCTGCTCGGCTATCGCGTGGCCCTGGGTCTCGACTTCTATCAGCGCAAGCAGCTCGCCTCGACCTACGTGTCCTACGACTCGAAGTCGATGGGCTTCAGCCCGCGCCTCGGTTTCCAGCTGCGTGAAGATTTGAACCTGCAGCTGCGCTATTCGATCTCGCAGCAAGAAATCACGCTGCCGTTGAATCTGACGAACTGTAACAATAACATCAACAATCCGAACTTGGCGTTCAATCCAACGCCAGCCTATGTCGGAGCCAACTTAGCCGATCCAAATGTAATTGCTGGCGGGTTTAGCCCGCTAATCGGGGGCAAGAATTGTTTCCAAGATGGCGAAGCTTCTGTCGCTGTGAAGGAAGGACTTGCCAACGGGCGTGTCATTACCTCGGCCGTGGGTTACACGCTGGCCTACAACACGCTCGACAACAACAAGGATCCAACCACCGGTATCCTGGCAACCCTGAACCAGGATTATGCTGGTGTTGGCGGCGACGTCAGCTACCTGAAGACAGTCGGCGACGTGAAACTGTATACGCCGATCGTGTCAGATATCGTCGGCGTGCTGCGCATTCAGGGCGGTGTGCTTACGGATACCGGCAAGGGCATCCGCATGCTGGATCATTTCCAGATGGGTCCAAACCTCGTACGCGGTTTCGCGCCGGTCGGCATCGGTCCGCGCGATATCACCGAGGGCACCTACAAAGACGCGTTGGGTGGCACCAAGTATTGGGGTGCCTCGGCTGAACTGCAGATGCCGTTCTGGTTCCTGCCGAAGGAAATCGGCCTGAAGGGCGCGGTCTACGCTGATGCAGGATCGCTGTTCGATTACCAGGGGGCAACTTGTCGGGCAGCGACTTTGGAGTGCCTGACGGTCGGCGGTGATGACGGTTTGATCCGGTCGTCAGTCGGTGTCGGTTTGATCTGGCAGTCGCCGTTCGGACCGCTGCGGTTCGACTATGCGGTCCCGCTGACCAAGGGTAAGTACGACCGGACGCAGGAATTCCGGTTCGGCGGCGGTACGTCATTCTGAGCTCACATCGGGCTCGCACTTCGACATAGCGGGTTCCAGCCGTCCGGCTGGAGCCCGCTCAAGTATTTTGTTGCAGGCATTTTCCTTCTGCGGTTCGAGTTCGCGTCGCGGGAAAGTGCATTTTCCTGACCGCGGCGGGTGGAATGACGCAGAGGACGTTCTTTAAAAGTCCTTCACCGGTGACGCTGGCGGATCTTGCTGCGTTGACCGGCGCTCAGCTTGCCGACCCGTCGTGCGCCGGCAAGGCCATCGCGGGAGCGGCATCGCTGGACCGTGCAGGCCCCTCTCAGCTGACATTCTGCGAGAGCAAGAAATACGCTGCTCAGCTCGAACAGACGCATGCAGGCGCGTGTCTGGTGAACGAGCGCATGGAGGGCAGCGTTCCTTCACACGTTGCCGTGCTGCGCGTGGCGGAGCCGTACCGCGCCTTTGTCGCGGCGATGCGATCATTCTACCCCGATACCCTGCGTCCTGCCTCGTGGTTCGACAACAGCGGCGTCGCGGCCGGTGCGGTGGTGCATTCGTCCGCGTATCTCGAGGACGACGTTGTGGTCGATCCGCTCGCGGTGATCGGGCCGGACGTCGAAATAGGTTCCGGAACAGTGATCGGCTCGGGAGCGGTGATCGGCGCGGGCGTCCGGATCGGGCGGGACTGCAACATCGGCGCGAATGCGTCGATCCTGTGCGCGTTCATCGGCAACGACGTTATCATCCATCCGGGCTGCCGGATTGGCCAGGACGGGTTTGGATACCTGATGGGCGCCCGGGGGCATCAGAAGGTGCCACAGGTGGGGCGGGTCATCATTCAGAACGGGGTAGAGATCGGCGCCGGCACGACGGTGGACCGGGGTGCCCTGAACGACACCGTGATCGGCGAGGGCAGCAAGATCGACAACCTCGTCCAGATCGGCCACAACGTGACCATCGGGCGGAACTGTATCGTCGTCAGCCAGAGCGGGATCGCAGGCAGTTCGACGCTCGGTGACGGGGTTATCCTCGGAGCGCGGATCGGCGTGAGCGATCATGCCACCATCGGCGACGGGGCGCAGATCGCGGCACGAAGCAGCGTCGTCGGCGAAGNGCGCGCGCTGGGGCGGCTCGCCGGCGAAGCCGATCAAGCAGTTCTTTCGCGAGCTGTTTGAGGTGGAGCGCCTCGGCCGCGAAGGCAGTGCGAAATCGAAATCGAAGCCGTCCGGTTCGGGCGACGAGGAACAGACATAATGGACGAGAAGGCGCCTATCACCATCGAGGCCGTGGATATCGGGCAGATCTTGAAAACACTGCCCCATCGCTATCCCATGCTGCTGATCGACAGGGTGATCGACATCCGCAAGGACTTCAGCGGGATCGGTATCAAGAATGTATCGGCCAACGAACCGCAATTCCTGGGGCATTTCCCTAACCGTCCGATCTATCCCGGTGTCCTGATGATCGAAGGCATGGCGCAGACTGCCGGCGTCATCGGCATGCTGTCGACCGAGACTGATCGCCCGACTGCGGTGTATTTTCTGACCATCGACAAATGCAAGTTTCGCAAGCCGACGGGGCCGGGCGACATTATTCACTATCACATGCGGCTGGTTACGCGGCGGCGGGACATGTGGTGGTTTCACGGCGACGCCAAGGTTAACGGCGAAGTGGTCGCGGAAGCCGATGTTGGCGCGATGCTTGCCGACTGACCTGTTTTTGTCATCATGCGTAACAATTGATGACCATGCTTGTGTCGTCTTTCATTCCTGATGGCGGGCGGGCTTGCACTATAACGAAGTCATATCGTCTGCACGGCTAGTTTTCAGCTGAGCGAAAGGCATGCAGGCATGAGGGGCTGATGAGCAAGATCGATCCAACGGCGCGAATTGAGGATGGAGCCATCATCGGCGAGGACGCCTCGATCGGGCCTTATTGCATCGTCGGGCCGAACGTGACGATCGGTGCGAACTGCACACTGCACGCTCATGTCAACGTGAGTGGCCACACGACCCTTGGCGACGGCTGTACGGTGTTTCCGTTTGCATCGCTCGGCACGCCGCCGCAGTCCTCCGGCCACCGCGGAGAGCCGACAAGGCTGGAGATCGGCGACAATTGCACCATCCGCGAGTCGGTCACAATGAACGCAGGTACGGCCGCCGGAGGCGGTGTGACCCGTGTCGGGTCGCGCGGATTTTTCATGGCCTACAGTCACGTCGCGCATGATTGCCAGATCGGCAATGATGTCATTCTTGCCAATGGCGTGCAGCTAGGCGGCCACTGCGAAGTCGGCGATTACGTTTTTTTTGGCGGCTTATCGGCGGCGCATCAGTTTGTCAGGGTGGGAACACAGGCCATGGTTGGCGGCGTTTCCGGTTTACGCGGTGATGTCATTCCATTTGGCCTTGTCAGCGGCCAATTCGCGCATCTCGAAGGGTTGAATGTCGTCGGCATGCGGCGGCGAAAGTTCACGCACAAGCGTCTTCAGCTAGTGCGTGATTTTTATCAGCAGCTGTTTCACGGCGGCGGAGTCTTCTCCGACCGGCTTGCGGCTGTGCGCTCCATGGCCCATAGCGATCCTGCCATTGCGGAAATCCTGAAATTCATCGATGAGAGCGACAAGCGCCCGCTCTGCATGGCGCACAACAACCCCAACAAATCGACTGAGCGCGCGCGCCTCGAACCCCGATGACAGCTGGTCCCGAAATATCCGCAACAGTCGGCATCATTGCAGGAGGCGGTGTGCTGCCGTTCTCAGTGGCGGAGGCGCTGCGCGCGCGAGGGATCGCACCGTTCATATTCGCCGTCAGGGGCTTTTGCGATCCGGTTCGCGTGACGCAGTT
>CDFE01038569.1:0-42583 GCA_000826465.1 Acanthamoeba mauritaniensis | reverse complement strand
TTGGGTTGCGCTCGGCCAGGTCGGCCGGTTGACCCGGCTGATACGGTCCGAGGGATGTCGCGACATCGTGTTTCTGGGCGGGATGGTGAGGCCGGCACTGTCGGACATTCGTCTCGACTGGGGGACAGTGCGTGCCATCCCCTCTATTGCGGCAGCGCTGCGCGGCGGTGACGATCATCTGCTGACGGGCATCAGCCGGATTTTCGAGCGCCATGGCTTTCGCGTCGTCGGCATCCAGGATGTCGCTCCCGAACTTCTGATGCCGGAAGGCAGTATCACGCGCCGCACGCCAGATGCCGAGGCGATCGCGGATATCGCGAAGGGACGTGAACTGATGCATGCGATCAGTCCGTTCGATGTCGGTCAGGGCGTCGTGGTCATCGACGGTCACGTCGTCTGCGTCGAAGACATCGAAGGTACCGACGGGCTTCTGGCGCGGGTAGCCCGGTTGCGCGCAGACAAGCGAATTCGCGCGAAACCCGGCCGTGGCGTTCTGGTGAAGATGCCGAAGGTGCAGCAGGACCTGCGGTTTGACCTTCCGACGCTTGGTCCAAAGACGATCGATGGCATCGTAGCAGCCGGACTCGCAGGCATCGGCATTGTCGCCGGACGTACGCTGGTCGCCGAAGCGGATGTGATGACCGCCAAGGCCGATCAGGCCGGCGTGTTTGTCACCGGATTGCCGTTGTGAACATGCCCGAGCCTCACGCAGGCCCGAAGATATTCCTGATCGCTGCAGAAGAATCCGGCGACCGGCTTGGGGCGGGTCTCATCAAGGCGTTGCGCGAACGGCTCGGACCGGCGGCGACCTTTACCGGAATAGGCGGCCGCCACATGGCGGAGCAAGGGCTCGCGTCGCTCGTTTCGATCGACGGACTGTCGATCATCGGTCTTGCCGCGATCCCGAAGCGATTGCCGATGATCCTGCGGAGAATCCGCGAGGCGACCGATGCGGTCCTGAAGGAGCAGCCCGACGTCCTGGTGATCATCGACAGTCCGGATTTCACTCATCGTGTGGCCCGACGCGTCCGCGCGCGCGATCCTTCGATTCCTATTGTCGATTACGTATCGCCGACGGTTTGGGTCTGGCGTCCCGGCCGCGCCCGGAAGATGCGGGCGTATGTCGATCAGCTTCTCGCCGTGCTGCCGTTCGAGCCCGACGTTCACCGCAAGCTAAGCGGTCCGCCGTGCAGCTATGTCGGTCATCCCTTGCTGGACGAACTCGATACGCTGCGGCCGAACGCTGAGGAACTTGCGCGCCGGACCGCGGCGCCGCCGTTGATTGTTGTGCTACCGGGAAGCCGCCGCAGTGAGATCAAGCGTAACATGGCGATCTTCGGCGAGACGCTGCGGCTGTTGCGCGCGCAGGGCGTGGCATTCGAGCCTGTGCTGCCGACCACGCCTGAATTGCTGGACAGTGTCCGCGCAGCTGCCGAAAGCTGGCCTGTGCAGCCGAAGATCGTCGTCAGCGACAGCGACAAGAGGGCTGCGTTCCGGACGGCGCGCGCCGCGCTCGCGAAGTCCGGCACAGTGACACTTGAGTTGGCGCTCGCAGGCGTGCCGATGGTGACGGCCTATCGTGTCACGGAGATCGAAGCGTTCGTTGCGCGCCGCGTGATCCAGACTTCCTCGATCATTCTGGCCAATCTCATCCTTGGCGAAAACGTGATCCCGGAATTCCTGCAACAGGATTTCACGACGGAAAAGCTCGCACCGGCATTGCGGGACATTCTGGGCGATACACCGGCACGGCAGCGGCAGGTGGATGCATTCGCGCGTCTGGAAGAGATCATGTCCACCGGCGGAAAGCGGCCGAGCGAACTGGCCGCGGACGGCGTGATCGCGAAGCTTCGCTAGGGCACGGTCCCGAACAATGGCAACCGGTTTTCGGAAAAGGATCATGCCTAACTAAAAAGGCCGGTGCAGAGCACCGGCCTTTTTGCTGCGCCACTCAATGGCGGCGCATTTATTTGCGCTTGTCGATCCCGACATAGTCGCGGGTCGTGGCGCCGGTGTAGAGCTGGCGCGGACGGCCGATCTTCTGCTGCGGGTCCTGGATCATTTCGCTCCACTGGCTGATCCAGCCGACGGTGCGTGCGACCGCGAACAGCACGGTGAACATCGAGGTCGGGAAGCCCATCGCCTTCAGCGTGATGCCCGAATAAAAATCGACGTTCGGATAGAGCTTGCGCTGGATGAAGTATTCGTCGCTCAGCGCGATCTTCTCAAGTTCCATGGCGACATGAAGCAGCGGGTCATTCTGGTGGCCGGTTTCCGCCAGCACCTTGTGACACATCTGCTGCATGATCTTCGCGCGCGGATCGTAGTTCTTGTAGACGCGGTGGCCGAATCCCATCAGGCGGACGGTGCTGTTCTTGTCCTTCACCTTGGCGATGAATTCCGGAATCTTGTCGACAGTGCCGATCTCGGCCAGCATCTGCAGCGCGGCTTCGTTCGCGCCGCCGTGGGCCGGTCCCCACAGACAGGCGATGCCGGCGGCGATACAGGCGAACGGATTGGCGCCTGACGAGCCCGCGATGCGGACGGTCGATGTCGACGCGTTCTGCTCGTGGTCGGCGTGAAGGATGAAGATCTTGTCCAGGGCTTCCGCCATCACTGGATTGACCTTGTAATCCTCGCACGGCACCGCGAAGCACATGCGCAGGAAGTTCGACGCGAAATCGAGCGAATTCTTCGGATACACGAAGGGCTGGCCGATGTTGTACTTGAAGGCCATCGCAGCCAGCGTCGGGATCTTCGCGATCATCCGTATCGAGGCGACCATCCGCTGATGCGGATCGTTGATGTCGGTCGAGTCGTGATAGAACGCGGCCAGTGCGCCAACCGAGGCCACCATCACGGCCATCGGGTGAGCGTCGCGGCGGAAGCCCTGGAAGAAGCGAGCGACCTGCTCATGAACCATCGTATGGTTCGTGACGCGCTGATCGAAATCTTCCTTCTGCGCCTTGTTCGGCAGTTCGCCGTACAGCAGCAGGTAACAGGTCTCGAGGAAGTCACCTTTCTCGGCGAGCTGTTCGATTGGGTAACCGCGATACAGCAGGATGCCGGCATCGCCGTCGATGTAGGTAATCTTGGATTCGCAACTACCGGTCGAGGTAAAGCCGGGGTCGTAGGTGAACATCCCGGTCTGGGCGTAAAGCTTGCTGATGTCGATAACGTCAGGGCCGACCGTGCCGGTCAAAACCGGGAAATCGACGGTTTTCCCTTCAACCGTCAGCGTTGCTTTTTTGGTGTTGGTCTTTGCATCCATCGTGAAGTCCCCGGTAAGTGTTGCTCAGGGCGAGTGACGCTTACGGCCATATGGGGGCCTAAGCGCTTTATTCCAGAAGTGTGGCCCGAATGGGTAGCTTATTGCTGTGTGCGCTGCAAGATAGATGGGCTCGACCTAAAGTTAGGCAGGTCTGCGCCAGTGTGACTGGCGTGTATTATCCCAAAGACTGATCCTTCAGGCGATCCAGGCAGGTTTGCTTGCCCAGCACGGCCAAAACGTCGAAAATTCCGGGTGAGGTGGTCCGTCCGGTCAGGGCCACGCGTAGCGGTTGTGCAATCGCCCCGAGTTTGAGGTTCTTCGTCTCGGCAAAGGTGCGCATGGCAGCCTCCGCGGTGTCTGCTGCCCACGGACTGACCGTTTCGAGTGCCGAACGCAGCTCCCCGATCAGCTTCCGCGTGTCAGGTGTAAGCACCGCCGCGGCCTTTGGCTCAAGCTCCAGCGGCCGGTCGGCAAAGATGAAGTTTGCGCTGTCGATCAGCTCGACGATGGTTTTTGCGCGCTCCTTCAGGCCCGGCATGGCGGCAAGCAGTTGAGCCCGGGTCGTGTGGTTCAGCTTGGCGCGGATAGCCGGGCCATTGGGGACGAACTGGAGTACGTCCTCGAAGGCGGCGACCAGCGCCTTGTCGTCGGTGTTGCGGATGTAATGGCCGTTGAGATTTTCGAGCTTGGCGAAATCGAACCGCGCAGCGGAGCGACCAATGGCCGGCAGGTCAAATTCCTTGATCATCTCTTCGGTCGAGAAGATTTCCTGATCGCCGTGGCTCCAGCCGAGGCGCACGAGGTAGTTCCGTAATGCCTCCGGCAGGTATCCGAGGGCGCGATACGCATCGACGCCAAGTGCGCCATGTCGCTTCGACAGTTTTGAGCCGTCCGGACCGTGGATCAATGGAATGTGAGCCATAACAGGCACGGTCCAGCCGAGTGCGTCATAGATGTGCTTCTGGCGTGCGGCGTTGATCAGGTGGTCGTCGCCGCGAATGACATGGGTGACGCCCATGTCGTGATCGTCCACGACCACCGCGAGCATGTAGGTGGGGTTGCCGTCGGAACGCAGCAGCACAAGGTCGTCGAGATTTTCGTTCTGCCAGACCACGCGGCCCTGGACCTGATCCTCGATCACGGTCTCGCCGGACTGGGGCGCGCGGAGCCGGATGACGGGCTTGGCGTCGGCCGGCGCCTCGGATGGATCGCGGTCCCGCCAGCGGCCATCGTAACGGATCGCGCGGCCTTCGGCCTTGGCGGCCTCCCGCATCTTCGTCAGTTCCTCCGCGGTCGCGTAGCACCGATAGGCCTTGCCGTCCGCGAGCAGTTGCTCGGCGACTTCACGATGCCGCGTAGCGCGGGAAAACTGATAGATCGTCTGGTCGTCCCATTCGATTCCGAGCCACTGCAGGCCATCGAGGATCGCTGTGATGGCGGCATCGGTCGAGCGCTCGCGGTCGGTATCCTCGATCCGCAGCAGCATCTTGCCGCCGCGTTTGCGTGCGTAAAGCCAGTTGAACAGCGCGGTGCGCGCGCCGCCGATGTGGAGGAAGCCGGTCGGGGACGGCGCAAAGCGGGTAACAACGGTTTCGGTCATTTCGGGCGGTTCGATCGATCTCTGTGACGGTTATCGGCGGGCGTTTATCACAACAACGGCACACTGTCTCAGCAGGAATTACAGAGGATTTGACACGCTCGGGTCACCCGATCCGGGGCGCGGCCAGCAAAACGTCCGGTCAGGTCACCACCGGGCGGCACTTGGCGTGGCCGCCCGGATTTGGCACATAGGGCCAAGCTTGAAAGGGTAAAAATGACTGACGAATCGTCGAACGCGGGCCGCGATTTCATCCGCGATATTGTCGCTGCGGATCTGGCCTCGGGGCGTGAAAAGGGCGTGGTGACGCGCTTTCCACCGGAGCCCAACGGATACCTGCATCTTGGCCATGCCAAATCGATCTGTCTGAACTTCGGGATCGCCGAGGAGTTCGGCGGCCGCTGTCACCTGCGTTTCGACGACACCAATCCGACCAAGGAAGAACAGGAATACATCGATGCGATCGAGCGCGATGTGCGCTGGCTTGGCTTCGACTGGGGCGAGCATCTTCATTTCGCGTCGGATTATTTCGAGCAGCTTTATGCCTGGGCGCAGCATCTGATCCGCACCGGCAAGGCCTATGTCGACGATCAGACACAGGAAGAGATCCGGCTGACCCGCGGAACCCTGACCGAGCCGGGACAGAACAGCCCGTTTCGTGACCGCTCGGTCGAGGAAAACCTGGACCTGTTCACCCGCATGCGGGCGGGCGAATTTCCAAACGGCGCGCGCGTGCTGCGCGCCAAGATCGACATGACGTCGGGCAACATCAATCTGCGCGACCCTGTGCTCTACCGCATCCTGAATGCGCATCACCCGCGCACCGGAAATACGTGGCATATCTACCCGAGCTACGACTTCGCGCACGGCCAGTCCGACGCGATCGAGCACATCACGCATTCGATCTGCACGCTGGAATTCGAGGATCATCGGCCGCTCTACGACTGGTGCCTCGAAAATCTTCCGGTGCCGTCGCGGCCGCATCAATATGAGTTCGCGCGTCTCAACGTGACCTACACGCTGCTGTCCAAGCGAGTGCTCAACGGACTGGTGCACGGCGGCCATGTGTCCGGCTGGGACGACCCGCGCATGCCTACACTTGCAGGCCTGCAGCGGCGCGGCATTCCGGCTGAGGCATTGCGCGAGTTCGTCAAGCGCATCGGCGTGGCCAAGGCCAACAGCACCGTGGACATCGGCATGTTCGATTTCGTGGTGCGCGAAGTGCTGAACAAGACCGCGCCGCGCCGCATGGCCGTGCTGAATCCGCTCAAGGTCGTGATCGAGAACTATCCTGAAGGGCAGAGTGAGACGCTCGAGGCCGTCAACCATCCCGACGATCCGTTACAGGGCTCGCGGCGGATTCCGTTCGGCCGCGAGCTTTACATCGAGCGCGATGACTTCATGGAAGACCCGCCGAAGAAGTTCTTCCGCATGGCGCCGGGCAGGGAAGTGCGGCTGCGCTACGGTTATTTCATCACTTGCCGCGAGGTGATCAAGAACGCCGCAGGCGAGGTGGTTGAGTTGCGTTGTACTTACGATCCCGCAACCAAGGGCGGCAATGCACCCGACGGGCGCAAGGTCAAGGCGACGATTCACTGGGTCAGTGCCGCTGAGGCTGTGCCGGCCGAGGTGCGCCTTTACAATCTGCTGTTCACGACACCACAGCCCGACGCAGCGAACTTCGCCGCGCAGATCAATCCGGGATCGCTCGAGACCGTCACCGGGATGCTGGAGCCTGCGCTGGCCAGCGACAATTTCGAAGGCGCGATTCAGTTCGAGCGGCAGGGATACTTCTGTCGCGACAAGGACTCCGCGCCGGGCAAGCCGGTCTTCAACCGCACCGTCGGCCTGCGCGACACCTGGGCCAAAGTCTCGACCACGGGCTAGGTTTTTCATCGCTGGAAGCGCGAGCACCGGCGGTACTCGCGGCGCAATTGTCTTGCGCATTCTGCATCCGTTCCGCTGTTCAGCCTGATCGCTTCCGCTAGCATTGCGGGAGCGATGCCGGAGCGAAGCGATGGCGGGCGGGGGGGAGGATCAGACGCGATCCCAAGGCCGGGCGGGCCGGGCCATTACATGGCCGCCGCGTGGTGCCGTGCGCGCAGATGCCGACGATGTCGGCGAGAGCGGATCGGCATTTCTGGTTGAAAAGATCCGGAGCTGGGTCGCGGCTGAAGCCGGACCGGGCCGGTTGTTGCCGTGGGTGCCGGTCGCGTTCGGCGCGGGGATCGCGATCTACTTTGCGGCCGACCGCGAGCCCGTGGCTTCGGTTGCCGTTGCGACCGCCTTCGCACTTTGTGTCGCGGCCTTCGTCGCGCGGCGAAGCCGTATCTTTCCCTTCGTCGTGATGCTGGCGGCGTCGTCTGCGGGGTTCGCCACGGCCGCGCTGAAAACTGCACGCGTCGCCCATGATGTGCTCGCGCGCCCGATGTTTTCGGTGACGATGAAGGGTTTTGTCGAGACCCGCGACGAGCGTGAACGTACCGATCGCTTCGTCCTGCGCGTTGAAGAAATGGAAACGCCGCGCGGCGGAATCAAACTTGAACGCGTGCGGCTGTCGGTCAAAAAGGGGACCGCGCCTGCGGTCGGCAGCTTTGTCGAACTGAAGGCGCGGTTGTTGCCGCCGCTCTCGCCGCTGCGTCCGGGGAGTTACGATTTCGGACGCGACCTGTACTTCGCTGGGACAGGCGCGTCGGGTTTCGCCATGGGCGCGATCAAGACCGTCGAAGCACCGCGCAGCGGTGGCACCTATCTGCGCTACGCAGCCGCGATGCAGGGCATGCGCAATGCCATCGACGCGCGCATCCGCAGCGTGCTTACCGGCGACAGCCGCGCCATTGCGACGGCGCTGCTCACCGGACGGCGCGACGCGATTTCCGCGCCGGTCAACGACGCGATGTTCATTTCCGGGCTCGGCCATGTGCTGTCGATCTCCGGCTATCACATGGCGGTGGTGGCGGGCGTGGTGTTCTTTGCGGTGCGAGCGCTGCTGGCGCTGTTTCCCGCGCTGACCGTGACATTCCCGATCAAGAAGTGGTCGGCTGTTGCGGCGCTCGCCGCCGCGGCGTTCTACCTTCTGCTGTCGGGCGCGGAGGTCGCCACGCAGCGCTCGTTCTTCATGACGGCGGTGGTGCTGATCGCGGTCATGGTTGACCGCCGCGCGATCACGTTCCGCACGCTCGCAGTGGCGGCGATGATCGTGTTGCTGATCGCGCCGGAAGCGCTGGTCCACCCGAGTTTCCAGATGTCGTTCGCGGCGACGCTCGGGCTGGTGGCGCTGATCCAGATCGGCATGCCGAACCTGTTCGCCTCGCCCGATAACTCGCAGGTGGCGCGCGCGGCGCTCTGGGGCGGGCGTAAAATCACGATGCTGGCGCTGGCGTCGCTGGTGGCCGGGTTCGCAACCATGCCGTACGCCGCATTTCATTTTCATCGCGTGACGCCTTACGGCGTGCTCGCCAATCTCGCCGCGATGCCGGTGGTCTCGATACTGGTGATGCCGGCGGGACTGCTCGGGCTGCTGGCGATGCCGTTCGGCTTTGACGGCGTGTTCTGGCGGCTGATGGATGTCGGCATCGGCTGGATGGTGGCGGTGTCGCAATGGGTCGCAGCACTTCCCGGCGCCGTCGGACAGATCGCGTCCTTCGGCACCGGGCCGCTGGCGGCGATGAGCGCGGGCATCATCGCGCTGGGTTTGCTTAGAACACCCTTGCGATGGACAGGAGCGGGGCTGATTGCACTGGCGACCGTTTGGGCGTTAACCGCGCCGCAGCCTGACATCCTAATTGCGGGGGACGGTCACTCGGTCGCAGTACGAGGCAAGGACGGCAAATTGCGCCTGATGCGCACCGGAAAGGATGCCTTCCTGTCGCGCGAATGGCTCGCGGCCGATGCCGACATGCGCACGGCAACCGACGCGTCGCTGGCCGACGGCGTCTCGTGCGACACCTCCGGATGCGTGGTGCAGGCTGCGGATGGTTCGATTATTGCGCTGACGCTGAGACCCGAGGCGTTCGCGGACGATTGCGCTCGGGCCGCGGTGATCGTGACGCTGCGGCAGCCGCCGTCCGATTGCGCGGCCATGGTGCTGGATCAGGAAACGCTGCGCAGGCGCGGGACGCTTGCCCTGCGCAAAACTGCGGACGGCTACACGATCACGGCAAACCGTCCGCGCGGCGTGGACCGTCCATGGTCACCGGCAAATGTTGAGGATGAGCCTGACGCGCCCGCTGTCCAGTCAAACCGTCCGGCACAGCCCGTCGATGCGACGCCGGCGGAGAGAGATCTCCAGCCGGACGATTGATCCCGAGACGAACTCAGTACTTGCGAACGAGCCCGATCAGCTTGCCCTGAATGCGCACGCGGTTGGGCGGCAGGATACGAACCTCGTAGGCTGCATTGGCAGGCTCCAGCGCGATGGACGCGCCGCGCCGCCGGAAGCGTTTCAAGGTAGCTTCTTCCTCGTCGATCAGCGCCACCACAATGTCGCCGGTGTCGGCGGTCTCGTTGCGCTGGATCAGCACGGTGTCGCCGTCGAGAATGCCGGCTTCCATCATGGAATCGCCACGCACTTCGAGGGCGTAATGTTCGCCGGACCCGAGCATGTCGGGCGGCACGCTGATGGTGTGGCTGCGGGTCTGGAGTGCCTCGATCGGTGTACCTGCCGCGATCCGGCCCATGACCGGTACGGAAACGGGGTAGCTCACATCCTCGTCGGGACCGGCGGAGGTATTTGCACGAACCTTGCCGAGGTTGCCCTCGATGACGCTCGGCGTGAAGCCGCGACGGGCGCTGCCGGGATTGGCGCCGAGTTCAGGAAGCTTGATGACCTCGATGGCGCGGGCCCGGTTGGCCAGCCTGCGGATGAAGCCGCGCTCTTCAAGGGCGGTAATCAGCCGGTGGATGCCGGACTTGGAGCGCAGGTCCAGCGCGTCCTTCATTTCGTCGAAGGAGGGCGGAACACCAGCTTCCTTGAGCCGCTCGTTGATAAAGCGCAGAAGCTCGTATTGTTTGCGTGTCAGCATCTTGGTCCCCGATCCCTAGAATCCCGTGTTTGATCCGAAGCCGCGCCTCTCTGGATCCCACTGAGAAAGAATGGAATGGGACACTCAGGAGTTGCGAGTCACTCGAAACAAATCATGAACGAACACTATCTGTTCCATATGTGTTCCGCAACCCCTTAATTTCCCGTGAACACGCGAGAGCGCTAGATCAACCGGGGAGCCGCAGGATCGTGCAGGGCGAGCCGGCGGGGGCGGCCGGGGCAAAGGGCGGGCGGACGATCAGCGCATCGGACGCGGCCAGATTGGCCACCAGCGAACTGTCCTGCGCGCCCACCGAGGTTGCGACAGGCACGCCGGTGCTGCCCGGTGCGAGCCGCGCCCGCAGATAGTCCTGCCGCTTGTCGTTGGCGGGTAGTTCGCGTCCAAGCAGGGCGTGCTCAAGGGGGTGGTCGATGCTCGTTCGTCCGGACAGAGCGCGGATCAGCGGCACCAGGAACAGGAAGGCACAGACGTAGGACGACACCGGATTTCCGGGCAGGCCGAGGACCCGCATCGATCCGAGCCGCCCGTTCATCATCGGCTTGCCTGGCCGCAGCGCGATCTTCCAGAAAGCCATGTCGAAGCCTTCGGCCCTCAGCGCGGCCTGAACCAGATCGTGATCGCCAACTGACGCGCCGCCGGTGGTCAGCAGAACATCCGCGCCGAGATCGCGCGCGCGCCGGATGCCGCTCGAAGTGTCGTCGAGCGTGTCGCGCGCGATGCCGAGTTCGATCACGTCGGCGCCTTCGCTGCGCGCCAATGCCGCCAGCGCGAAGACGTTGCTGTAGACGATCTGGCCGGGGCCGGGGATCGTGCCCGGCGCGACCAGTTCGTCGCCGGTGGCGAGGATCGCGACCTTCGGGCGGCGGTGAACCGGCAATTGCGGATGGTTCATGCCTGCGGCCAGCGCAAGGGCGCGATCATTGAGCAGCGAGCCGCGCGGCAACAGCATGTCGCCCTCGCGGAAGTCGATGCCAGCCGGTCGGATGTTCTTTCCCGCGGTGATGGCTTCGTTGACGATCACGAGCTCGCCGTCGCGCGTGGTGTCTTCCTGAATGACCACGGCGTCCGCGCCGCCGGGAATGACGCCGCCGGTGAAGATGCGTGCGGCCTGTCCCGCGCCGATGCTTTGATCGAACGGCCGTCCTGCAGCGACTTCGCCGATCACTTTCAACTGCGCGCCCGGCACGGAATCGGCCGCACGCACCGCGTAGCCATCCATCGCCGACAGGGCGACGGGAGGCTGGGTGCGAAGCGCCGAGATGTCGCGGGATAGGATGCGATGAAACGCATCGCTGAGCGCAACGGTCTCTTCGGGCAGCGCGGCGGCGTCCTTGAGAACGGCGGCATAGGCCTCGGCGACCGGCATCAGCGCCATGGTTTAATCCTCAGTAGTCGGCCAGATAGTGACCGGACTTTCCGCCCTTTTTCTCAACCAAACGGATGGTCTCGATCTGGATACCGCGCTCCACGGCCTTCACCATGTCGTAGATGGTGAGGCAGGCCACCGACACTGCGGTCAGCGCTTCCATCTCGACACCGGTGGGGCCTTTCACCTTCACCGTTGCGCGCACGCGGCAGCCCGGCAGCTTGGTATCGGGCGTGATGTCGAGCGTGACCTTTGACAGTGCGAGCGGATGACACAGCGGAATGAGGTCGGACGTGCGTTTCGCCGCCATGATCCCGGCGACGCGCGCGGTGCCCAGCACGTCGCCCTTCGCGGCGTTGCCCTTGACGATGAGATCGAGCGTCTTGCGGGTCATGACGACGCGGCCTTCGGCCACCGCCACGCGCTCGGTGTCCGGCTTGGCCGAGACGTCGACCATGCGGGCTTCGCCTTTGGCATCGATGTGAGTGAGGGCGGAGCCCTGTTTCGCGACCTTGCCTGAGCTTTTGCGGGCCACGGTTCAGCGCGTCCCGGTGGCGCGTTGCGGATCGCGTGCAAGCAGGGTGCGGGTTGCCGCCGTCACGTCGGCCTGGCGCATCAGGCTTTCGCCGACGAGGAAGGTCGACATGCCGACCTTATCGAGACGCGCGAGATCTTGCGGCGCGAAGATGCCGCTTTCGCCGACGCTGACGCGGTCCTTCGGGATCAGCGGCGCGAGTTCTTCGCTGGTGGCGAGCGTGGTCTCAAAAGTGCGCAGGTTGCGGTTGTTCACACCGAGCAGCGGTGAGCGCAGCTTCAGCGCGCGGTCGAGTTCCTCGCGGTTATGAACTTCCAGCAGCACGTCCATGCCGTGCGCGAAGGCTGCGTCCTCAATGTCCCTGGCTGCCGCGTCATCAAGCGCGGCCATGATGATCAGGATGCAGTCCGCGCCGTGGGCGCGGGCCTCAGCCACCTGATAGGTGTCGTACATGAAATCCTTGCGCAGCACCGGCAGCGAGACGGCGGCGCGCGCCGCGACCATGAACGCCAGCGAGCCCTGAAACGACGGCGTATCTGTCAGCACCGAGAGACACGCAGCGCCACCGGCCTCGTAAGCCTTCGCCAGCGCGGGCGGATCGAAGTCGGCGCGGATCAATCCCTTCGATGGCGACGCCTTCTTGATCTCCGCGATCAACGCGTAGTCGCCATTGTCATGTTTCGCGCGAATGGCCTTGACGAAACCGCGCGGCGCGGGAGCGGCGCTGGCGCGCGCTTCGACTTCGGCGAGCGGAAGCGCCCGCTTGGCGGCGGCGATTTCCTCGCGCTTGTAGGTTTCGATCTTTTCGAGGATGTCCGACAAAGGTAATCGCTCCTCAAGCATTGGAGACAGCGACGAGGCGCTTGAGCCTGTCCGCCGCCGCGCCAGTGTCCAGCGCCTCGGTGCCGAGCGCAACGCCTTCCTTCAGATCCTTGGCCTTGCCGGCGACCACGAGGGCCGCGGCGGCATTCAGAAGCGCGACATTACGGTAGGCGTTCTGTTTGCCCTCCAGCACATCGCGGAGCGCCTTCGCATTGGCGTCGGCATCACCGCCCTTGAGTTCGGTGCTTGTGGCGCGCGGCAGTCCGGCGTCCTCTGGCGTGACCTCGAACGTGCGAATGTTGCCGTCCTCCAGCGCCGCGACGAAGGTTGGGCCGGTGAGGGTGATCTCGTCGAGGCCGTCGGAGCCGTGCACGACCCATGCCGATTCCGCGCCGAGGTTCTTGAGCACCTGCGCCAGCGGCTGCACCCAGTGCTTCGAGAATACGCCGACCATCTGCCGTCTAACGCCGGCGGGATTGGACAGCGGTCCGAGCAGATTGAAGATCGTCCGGGTGGCGAGTTCGACGCGGGTGGGTCCGACATTCTTCATTGCCGGATGATGCGTCGGCGCGAACATGAAGCCGATGCCGGCTTCCGCGATGCAGCGGCCCACAGCATCCGGTGTGATGTTGATGTTGACGCCGAGCGCCGCCAGCGCGTCGGCAGCGCCCGATTTGGACGACAGCGCGCGGTTGCCGTGCTTGGCGACCGGGACACCTGCGCCCGCGAGAATGAACGATGCGCAGGTGGAGACGTTGACGGAGCCCGAGCCGTCGCCGCCGGTGCCGACGATATCAACGGCGTCGGCGGGGGCTTTCACCGTCAGCATCTTGGCGCGCATGGCCGAGACAGCGCCGGTGATTTCGTCGACCGTCTCGCCGCGCACGCGCAGCCCCATCAGCAGGGCGCCCATCTGCGAGGGCGTCGCTTCGCCGGACATCATGCGGTCGAAGGCCGACGCGGCTTCGTCGCGTGACAGGGCAGCGCCAGTGGCGACTTTTCCGATAATGGCTTTCAGGTCGTCCATAGGGCTTCCGCTTGACGTGACTTCCGCTCGAATGAGCCTAGATGTGGTGGCTCATCATTGAGCCGAGGCCGCGCCGGTCGCCACGGCGAACGCATTCTGGTTGATGGTGACGCCGATCTCGCTCTCGATCTTCGCGATATAGGCGGAGAGCTGCTCCTCCATCTCGGCGCGTTGAAGATTTTCCTTCAGCTTCTTCACGTCCTCGGATGCGAGATCGACCGGCGGCACGACAACGTCGGTCACCTTGAACACGATCCACTCGCTTGCGCCGCTGCCTTCGGTTTGGCCAATGCCGTCCTTCGGGGTCCGGAACGCAGCCGTAACCAGCCGCTCGGGCACGTCCTTGGCTTCGGCATCGCGCTTGAACAGCTTCGCCGTTTCGACCTTGACGCCCGCAGCCGCGGCTTCGGCGTTGAATGCCGCGCCCTTTTCAAGCTTTCCGACCATCTCGGCGGCCTTGGCGCGCAGGCGGGTCGAGATCTGTTCGTCGCGCCAGCGGGCCTCGACCTGATCCTTCACTTCGTCGAGCGAGCGGTCGCGCGACGGCGTCACGCCAAGGACATCGAACCACAGTTCGCCGCCGTTGTACTGCACCTGTTCGTTCTCGACGCCGATGTTGCTGGCGAACGCGGGGGCGATAATGTCGACGCCCTGCGGCAGACCGGTCACCGGCTTGCCGTCCGGTCCGCGGCCGGAGCGATCGACGGCTTCGATTGTGGTGGCTTTGAGCCCGAGCTTCTGGGCAGCTTCGGCGATATTCGCGCCGCCGCCGCGCTCGTCCTCGATCTTGTTGTGCAGGTCCTGGAGCTGCGCCCGCGCGCGCTCCAGCGCGATCTCGCGCTTGATGGCGGGGGCGATGCTTTCAAACGTCGGATTGGTCCCGGGTTCGACCTTGGTGACTTTCAGCAGGGCCGTGACCAGCGCAGCTTTAACCGGCTCGCTGACGGTGTCCGGCGCGAGCGCAAACGCGGCGTCCGCGATCGCGGAGTCGCCGATCGACGATTTCGCCAGAGTGCCGAGATCGATATCGGCCGTCGTAAGCTTGCGCTCCTTGGCGATATCCTCGAACGACGTTCCGGCAGCGATGCGATCGCGCGCCGCCTTCGCCTCGTCCGCGTTCTGGAATGGAATCTGGAGTACCTGACGGCGCTCCGGCGTCGCATACCGTTCGCGACGCTGTTCGAAGATTTTCTTCGCGTCGTCGTCGGACACGTTGATCCACTTGGCGAGATCGTCCGGCGTCAGCGTCAACACGGCGATCTTGCGATATTCCGGCGCGCGGAACAGTTGCTTGCGGTCCTCGAAATAGGTGGCGAGCGCTTCGGGCGAGGGCGGGGCGATGGTGCCGGCCTGCGCGGCAGTCAGCCTGACGAATTCAGCCGAGCGCTGCTCGTTCTGGAAACGGACCAGAGCTTCGATCTGGGTTTTCGGCGGCTCGAGGCCGGCAACGATCGTTCCGGTGAGCTGGCGGCGCGTCGCTGCTTTGCGCTGCTCGGCGATGTATCGCTGTTCGGTGTAGCCGGCCTGGCGGATCGTCTGCACGAACCGCTCATGCTCGAACTTGCCGTCCAGACCTCTGAAGGTCGGATCGTTTTGTATCGCGCGCACGATATCCGCGTCGGACTGTCCGAGGCCCATGCGGTGTGCGGTCTCATCCAGCGCGGCGTCGGCGATGACGTCCTGAAGGACTTGGCGATCGAGACCGAACTGGCGTGCCTGCTCCATGGTCAGCGGCCGGCCGAAGCGGCGGCCGATCTGCTGCACTCTGTCAGTAAACAGGTTTCGGAATTGCTCGGTGGTGATCTCGGTGTTGCCGACCTTGGCAAGAGACGACTGTCCGAATCCCTTGAAGATGTCGGCGATACCCCAGACACCGAAACTGATGATCAGCACGCCGAACAGGACGGACATGACCGTCTTGCCGAGCCAATTCGATGAGGCTTTGCGCATTCCTCGGAGCATGGGTCCAACTTGATGTTCAGGGGGTGGGGCGGCTCGCCACAGAGGCGTTACCGCGTTGTTTCGCCAACATATAAAGCGGTGCCGGTTCCCTAGCAACCATGCTGTCGGCGGCGCATCAGCGCGGTTAACGGCATGAGCCTGAAAAACGGGAACCACTGTGTGGAAAGCCGGCCTCGGAACTGGCTTCTGCGGGAGGCCTCTGCTAGCGCAGATCGACCAATATTGTCATGCGAGATCAACGATGACCGACAAGCGCCGCCCCCTGATCGCCGGGAACTGGAAGATGAACGGCCTCAAGGCCGCGGTGAATGAACTTGCCGCCATCGGGCAGGGCGCTGAAGCCGTGTCGCGCAAGGCCGATCTCCTGATTTGTCCGCCCGCGACGCTGCTGTTTACCTCCGCGGCCGCTGTGATCGGATCGAAAGTGGCCATCGGCGCGCAGGACTGCCACCCGGTAGCCTCCGGTGCCCATACCGGCGACATCTCGGCGGAAATGCTGGCGGATGCAGGGGCAACTGCCATTATCGTCGGCCATTCCGAGCGCCGCACGGACCACCATGAGACGGATGCGCTGGTCCGCGCCAAGGCCGAGGCGGCATGGCGTACAGGGCTTGTCGCCATCGTCTGCGTGGGTGAGACGCAAGCCGAGCGCGACGCCGGACAAACGCTTGAGGTCGTTGGACGCCAGGTCGCCGGGTCTATCCCGGACGGGGCGACTGCCGCCAATCTGGTCGTCGCCTATGAGCCGGTCTGGGCGATCGGAACCGGCCGGACACCGACAACAAAAGATGTCGAGGAAGTCCATAAGCTTATCCGCGATCGGTTGAAGGATCGGTTCAGCGGCGAGGGCGATCTGGTCCGTATTCTCTACGGAGGCTCCGTAAAGCCCTCTAACGCTGCCGAACTGATGGCCGTTGCCAACGTGGATGGTGCTCTGGTGGGTGGCGCGAGCCTCAAAGCGGTTGATTTCCTTGCGATTGCCGCTGCGTGCCCCTAAATGGCCTTCAGGTCCGAGCGGTCCATCGGGGGTGACAATCACCCCTGCAATCGTGTACAGACCGCGCAACTTCAACCCCCGCAAGCATCGACGCGACCGGCTGCCGGCGTTCGATCCTTGTGACGGAAGGTAACGATGCAGACTGTCATTATCGTCATCCATCTCATGCTTGTCCTTGGCCTGATCGGCGTCGTGCTGTTGCAGCGCTCGGAAGGCGGCGGCCTCGGTATCGGCGGCGGTGGAGGCGGTGGATTCATGTCCAGCCGCGGCACGACCAATCTGCTCACCCGCACCACCGCAATTCTGGCGGCAGGTTTCTTCGTGACCAGCCTGTTCCTGTCGTGGCTTGCGAACTACGAGCGCAAGCCATCATCGATTATCAACAGCACCAGCCCAGCGCCGATCTCGCAGCCTGGTGCTCCGGCGGCTCCTGCAGGCGGTCTGCTGGATTCGCTTCCGAAGGCCCCGGCGGCGCCATCCGCTCCGCAGGCCCCGCAGTCGAAGTAGTGCTGTTGTCGCGATAAGACTTGCAGCCATGCGCAAGCTGCTTGCCTGCAAGTCTTAGAGTTGCCTTCCAAGTATCTGGCTGAACTCACATATCGAAGTCACCCACAGCGTCGCGATTTATCGGCGTGCGCGTGGGTTTAGTTTTGCGAATCACACCGGCGGAGATAAAGGTAGAATCCCATGACGCGGTATATTTTCATCACCGGCGGCGTGGTCTCCTCGCTCGGCAAGGGTCTGGCTTCAGCAGCGCTCGGCGCTGTTCTGCAGTCACGAGGCTACAAGGTCCGCCTTCGCAAGCTCGATCCCTATCTCAATCTCGATCCCGGAACGATGTCGCCGTATCAGCACGGCGAAGTCTTCGTGACCGATGACGGCGCGGAGACCGATCTCGATCTCGGTCACTACGAACGCTTCACCGGGCGTCCCGCGACCAAGCAGGACAACATCACCACCGGCCGCATCTATCAGGACATCCTGAACAAGGAACGCCGCGGCGACTATCTCGGCGCGACCGTGCAGGTGATTCCGCACGTCACGAACGCGATCAAGGAATTCATCCTCGGCGGCAACGAGGGCTACGACTTCGTGCTGTGCGAGGTTGGCGGCACCGTCGGTGACATCGAAGGCTTGCCGTTCTTCGAGGCGATCCGCCAGGTCAAGAACGATCTGCCGCGCGGGGAGGTGATCTACATTCACCTGACGCTGTTGCCCTACATTCCAAGTGCCGGAGAACTCAAGACAAAGCCGACCCAGCACTCGGTCAAGGAGCTGCGCTCCATTGGCATCCAGCCCGATATCCTGCTGTGCCGGACCGACCGCGAAATTCCGAAGGAAGAGCGCCGCAAGCTGGCGCTGTTCTGCAATGTGCGCGAATCGGCCGTGATCGAAGCGCGCGACGTCGACAATATCTACGCGGTGCCCGAGGCCTATCACGCTGCAGGGCTCGACGACGAAGTGCTGGCCGCGTTCGGCATCGTCGACATCAAGCCGCCTTCGCTGCAAAGCTGGCACGTCATCAACGAGCGCATCCGTAATCCTGAAGGTCAGGTGACCATTGCCATCGTCGGCAAATACACCGGCATGAAGGACGCCTACAAATCGCTGATCGAAGCGCTTTCCCATGGCGGTATCGCCAACAAGGTGAAGGTGAATCTCGACTGGATCGAATCCGAAGTCTTCGAAAACGAAGATCCCGCGCCGTTCCTCGAACACGTCAACGGCATTCTGGTGCCGGGCGGATTCGGCCAGCGTGGCGCCGAAGGCAAGATCAAGGCAGCGCAGTTCGCGCGCGAGCGCGACGTACCGTACTTCGGAATCTGTTTCGGCATGCAGATGGCGGTGATCGAGGCCGCGCGCAATCTGGTCGGCATCGAAGACGCCAACTCGACGGAATTCGGCCCGACAAAGGAGCCGCTGGTCGGCCTGATGACCGAGTGGCTGCGCGGCAACGAACTCGAGAAACGGACCAAGGCGGGCGACCTCGGTGGCACCATGCGGCTTGGCGCGTATCAGGCGGCCCTGAAGAAGGGCAGCCGCGTCTCTGAGGTGTATGGCGGCGCGCTGGAGATTTCAGAGCGGCATCGTCATCGCTATGAGGTCAACACCGCTTACAAGGATCGCCTCGAACAGCACGGCCTTCGCTTCTCGGGCATGTCGCCGGACGGCGTGTTGCCGGAGATCGTGGAATACGAGGACCATCCGTGGTTCATCGGCGTGCAGTATCATCCCGAACTGAAATCGCGCCCGTTCGAGCCGCATCCGTTGTTTGCGTCGTTCGTTCAGGCCGCGATGGTCCAGAGCCGGCTGTTCTAGGCTTCCTGCTCTCCGCACATGGAAGAGTTGTCCTTGCTGACTGCGCGGGTGTTGCCGGCTGCGAGCCGGCATTGCGAGCGTCTTGTCAGGCGATAGACGGCGGCCGGGGGCACGTTCAGCACGGCACGATCCAGCAACTTCGCCTTGAGGCCGAGCCGATCGAGAATTGGCCGCGGCACCGGGCAGGTCATCCCGTAAGTGAATTGATAGAATGCTCCGCCGGGCCGAATGTAGCTGAATGCGCCGCCGACGATCGACACGATTTTGCGGGTCGACATGTTCAGAAGTGGAAGGCCGCTCACGACCGCGCCGACGGGGGCCCCTTCGAACAATGAACTTCCGGCCAACCGGCCCGCGTCCATCCAGAGTACGCGCGCACCGGGGAAGCGTACCTGCAGCAGCCTCATGAAATCCGAGCCGTATTCGATCAGGGTGAGATTCTCCTGACGTACGCCACGCTGCAACAGCTTGTAGGTGAATGCGCCGGTGCCCGGTCCCAACTCGATGACAGGGCCGGTCGATGCCGTGATCTCGCTGGTGATCAGGTTCGCCAATGCTTCGCCGGACGGCGCGATCGCGCCGACGCGCCCCGGGGCTGACATCCAGGCAAGGAAAAACGACAGAAAATCTTGTGGCATTGGTGCTCCGGTGGAGATCTGTGCGACTGGCGCCGCTCGTGACAGCCTCGAATTGCAACTGATGACGAGGCGTGCGGACTATCGCGGCGGCGGATTGCGCGAGCATTGCGCGCAGCCCAACGATGTAAGTGAAGATTGATTTCCGCTGCGCGTCTGGTCGCGGCAGGCAGGCTCAGAACATCGGCGGCAGTGTTATCCTGAAGCAGGCGCCGCCATGCTGATTGTCGAGCACTGCCACGCGGCCCTCATGCAGATGAACGATTTCGCGCACGAGNTTGAGGCCCAGCCCGGCGCCGCGATTGAGCGGCTGCACCCGGTAGAAGGGCTCGAAGATGCGCGCACGTTGCTCCTCCGGAATGCCCGCTCCCTGATCCAGGACATCGATGGTGGCGGGCAGGGTGACGCGAACGCCGATCGTGCCCCGTCGACCTCCATGTTCGATCGCGTTCTGGATCAGATTGGTGAGCGCGCGCTCGAGCGCCGTTTGGTCACCCATCGTCTCGATGCGGCTTGCCGCGGACTCAAACGATATGTCGTATCCTGCTCCGATTGCGAGCGGCGCGAGATCGGCGACAACCCGTTGGCCGATCGCGACGAGATCCACCCGGGCAAAGGGCGCCCGATTTTGGTTAAGGCGCTGAATGTCGAGCAATTGCTCGGCCAGTGTTGCGAGACGGGCTGCATCCTCGGTCAGACGAACTTTGTCGGGTCCCTGTGGCAACGATTCGAGTCGCGTGCTCAGAATGGCAATCGGCGTGCGAAGCTCATGCGCCGCATCGGCGGCAAAGCGTTTGTGCCGCGCGTAGCCTTCGTCGAGCCGTGCCAGCGCATCGTTGACCGCGTTGACCAGCGGCACGATTTCGGCAGGCACATGCTCCACGGGCAGCCGCGCGCCGCGTCTTTCTATGTCGATCCGGCGGGCCTGATCGGCCGCGGCATCCAGACCGGTCAGGGCGCGGCGGATCACGACCGGTGTTGCGATTACTGTCGCTAGCGTCATGAACAGCAGGCTCGGAAGAGCGAAGCCCAGAAAGACGAAGGATGTCACCAGGGCTGCCTTGCCTGCGGACATGCTCCCCTGTGTCGCCGTCAGGATTTGCACGTTACCTGCGGCGGTATCGACGCGCTTGAGGCGGGCGGCGGGCTTGCGCGGATCGTCATCGAGAAGTTGCCAGCCAAGCCGCGCCTGGCTGATGTGGTCGAGTGCGTTGCCTATCCGGGCGAATTCGACCGGTACCGACCCTTTCGACAGGGATTGTCCCTGCTTGTCCCTGATGATGAACCAGAGGTCCGGGACACTGGATCGCAAGGCCTTGAGTGCAGGTGTCGACACGAGATCGAGCTTGCCCTCTGCGTCACGTTCGACGGCCTTTTGCAGGACGTCGATGACATGCTCCTCGTCGCGGTTGTCGAGCAGAAGACCCGTTCCCCACAAGGTGCCAACCACCAGCAGAACCAGGAGCGTCAGCAAAGCCGCCTGCAGCGGCACCAGCCGCCAGACGAGCCGCGATCTGAGCGACGGTGTTGCGGATTGCCGCATCATGACTGTTGCTTCAGCAGATAGCCGACGCCACGGATGCCATGAATTTCAACGCCTGCATCGGCGCCGGCAAGCTTGCGGCGGAGCCGCGACACATGTGTGTCCAGCGCATTCGATTGTATTTCGTCGTCGAAATTATAGACCGCATCCTCTAGCGAGGACCGCAGCACTGTGCGGCCCATACGCCGCAGCAGAGCCTCGAGCACAAGTAGCTCGCGGCGCGGCAATTCCAGCGGATGCCCTTCGATGCTTGCCTCGCGATGACTGAAATCGAAGATGAGGCGGCCGGCGCGCACCTGATGAGACTGAAGGCCGGTGGGTCTGCGCAGAACGGCGCGCAGCCGGGCCAGCAACTCCTCGACGGCAAATGGCTTTGGCAGGTAGTCGTCCGCGCCGCTGTCGAGACCGGCGACCCTGTCTGCAAGGTCGCTGCGGGCGGTCAGGACAATGATTGGTATTCCGCCGGCCCGCGACCTGATTTTGGGGATCAGTGTAAGGCCGTCGCCGTCAGGAAGCCGGCGATCGAGGATCACGGCATCATGAACGTCTGCCGAAATGGCCTCCTCGGCTTCGGCAACGGTCGGCGCATGGTCCACCACCATGTCGTAGCGCTTCAACGCCGCAGACAAGGCAGCGGCCATTGCAACTTCATCTTCTACCAGCAGGATCCGCATTCCACACTCTCGCTGAAGGTGGGACGTACAGCATGTGGATTGCGGCTGCATTACGAATGCGCCGGGGCGTAGTCGCGGTCCCGTCAAGTCATCCTTGACAGTTTTGCGGAGGCAGACGTATCGTCAAGACAACCTTGACGGAATGTTCGCCATGGCTCTGAAATCGAAGGCCAGGAAATCGAAAACCGCCGAGACGGCGAAATCCGCTGCCTCGAGCGAGACTGCGGACATTCTGTTCTGTTCCTTCTGCGGCAAGTCGAAGGACGCGGTCAAAACGCTGATCGCCGGTCCGACTGTTTTCATTTGCAATGAATGTGTTGCGGTCTGCACCAAGTTTATCAGCGGCGAAGCTTCGCCCGAGCCGACGGACTGGGACCGGTGTTCCGACGAGTTCCTGCTCAGTCAGCTTCCGCACACATCAGCCATCGCAGATGCTGCCAGCAATCACCTGGCGTCGCACGTTGCGACGCTGCGCAAGCGGGAGGTAACGTGGGAGCTGATCGGCAAGGCGCTCGGCGTTTCGCGTCAGGCAGCATGGGAGCGCTTCTCCTAGACGACGACTGCAAATCGGACTGACCATGAATCCCGACGAGAAATCCCAACCTGGCCGATCGGACGTTCCCCTGCGACCGTGGGGCGAGCCATCGGCCGGTCAACAGCCGCCGCCGCAGGAGCATCAGCCCGGCCCGCGCCGCCGGCGATCGTTGTGGTCCGCTCTCTTCGTTGTGCTGCTGATCGCCACCTATGGCGTTAGCGCGTATCGGGATTTGTCGTCGCCGGGCACATGGTCGTACTGGAAAGACTTCTTCGGCTCTCCCAGCATGACGGCGTCGGCCATCAGCATGACGGACGGCCGCAAGGCGCTCGCGATCGAAGGACGGATCGGACCTGCCTCCGCAAGCTGGTTTCGCGAACAGCTCGATGCAGCCAAGCTGACCAGCGGAGATGTGGTCTTGCTGTCGTCGCCGGGCGGCTCGCTCGATCAGGGTTTGATCATGGGCGCGGTGGTCCGGTCGCGCGGACTGACGACCGTGGTGGGGAGAGCGGATTCCGCCGGCCGTTTGCAACCGTCGCGCTGTGCCAGCGCATGCGTATTCGTTTTTGCGGGCGGCAAGGTCCGTGAAGCGATGCCGCGCTCCATGCTTGGCGTTCACCAGTTCAGCAGCACTTCTGCGAAAGGCGAAGAGTCCGCAAGCGACCTGGTGGCGCGGACCCAGCAAACCACCGGCATCATCCTCGATTACATGACGCGGATGGGCGTTTCGCCCTCGATCATGCAGGCGATGACGGCGAGCAAGGACATTCGCTGGCTCACGGAGAAAGAGGCGTTTGAGCTGAACCTGGTCACGGCTCGCTACGCGGGAGCCTGATCGCGCGAAAGCCTACTTCGGACATCTCGATGTCTGGTCGCCGGTGCGGGCGGCAGGCTTGCCATTGATATAAATGCCGCCTGCGCCGCCAACGACAACGCCGCCGCATCCGGTCTTGCCGCTCGATATGGCGGCCGGCTTGCCGTTGATGAAGACGTTCGGAGATCCCTCGACGATCACGCTGCCGTCGCTGGTCGTATCGCCCTGACGTGCAGCGGGCTTGGCGTTGAAGGTGACGCCCGCCGCGCCGCCCGTGACCACGCCGGGTGTTTGCGCATGTGCCGAGCCCGAAAGAACCGCAGCGACAAGGATCGGGCAAAGCAGCATGGTCCGCATGACAAACCTCTTATGGGCGCGAGACCGGGAAGCGCTTGATAACCAGCCGGGCAGGCGACTATATGCCGGATCTGGAGAGCCTGCATAACATCAGTCGGCGCCGTCCGTGCGCCGGTTCAATCAACAAGGGGGCCATGACCATGATCCAAGAAATGCGCGTGTATCGCTGTGTTCCGGGGCGGCTTCCCAATTTGCTGAAGCGCTTCGAGAACCACACGCTGAAGATCTGGGAGAAGCATGGCATCCGTCAGGCCGGCTTTTTTACCACGGTGATCGGCCAGTCCAATCAGGAACTGACCTATTTCCTCGCATGGGAGTCGCTGGCTGAACGCGAGCAGAAGTGGACCGCGTTCATGAACGATCCCGCCTGGCTGTCGGTGCGCGAGGAAAGCGAAAAGGATGGTCAGATCGTCGAGAATATCGTCAGCCAGCTTCTGACGCCGACAGCATTCTCCTTGGTGAAGTGAGGGCGCGTTTCGCGTATCGGTCATGCCCCGCGGTCTCGATCATATTGTCCATGCCGTCCGCGATCTCGATGCCGCGGCGGACTTCTATCGCCGCGCCGGATTCAAGGTCGGCGCGCGCAACAAGCATCCGTGGGGAACGCACAATCATGTGGTGCAGTTTCCCAATTTCTTCATCGAAATCCTGACGGTCGGCGAACCCGAAAAGCTGGTCGGCGAGGGATTGCCGCAGATCTTCGGCATCGCCAATCGCGATGCGATTGTGCGCGGCGACGGATTCTCGATGTTGATCCTTGAGAGCACGGACATCGAGGCCGATGTCGCGGACTTCAAGACATCGGGGATCGGCGCCTCACGCGCGCTGCCGTTTTCGCGCCAGGCTGTTTTGCCCGACGGCACCACTACCACGGTGGGCTTCTCGCTGGCCTTTGCACGCGATGCGATGTCGCCGCATACAGGCTTCGCAACCTGTCAGCAGCATAACCCCGCGGCGTTCTGGAAGCCGGACTATCAGCAGCACGCCAACGGCGCGAGCGGCGTTCTCGGTGCGGTGTTGGTCGCAGACAATCCGGCAGATCATCATATCTTCCTCAACGCGTTTACCGGTGTGCGCGAGCTGCATGCCAGTTCGATCGGTATCACCGCGCCGACGCAGCGCGGCGATGTCGAGATCATGGAAGCCGTGTCGTTTCGCGATCAGTTTGGAACCGCGCCCAGGCTGGACGGCGAGGGCGCCTCGCTGAAGGGGCTGCGCCTTGCGGCGCCGGACATTGATGCCACCGAGCGTGTCCTCAAAAGCGGCGGGGTGGCGTCGCACCGGCAGACCGGACGGCTCGTGGTGCTGCCGGAGGCCGCCTTTGGCGCAACCCTGATATTCGAGAGACCGGCCAGGATTTAGCGGGCCAGACTTGATACGCAGCCGCCAGGTCGGCATGGTCAATTCAACTTCTGAAAAGGATATGCCTTGAACGCCAAGATTTCCGCGGCACCGGTGGTTTCCGCAGGCAACGTCAAGTTTGGCAACGCGCTGCCGCTGGCTGTGATCGCCGGGCCATGCCAGCTCGAAAGCCGCGCGCATGGACTGGAAGTCGCCTCCGCGCTGAAGGAGATCGCCGCACGCCTCAAGATCGGGCTCGTCTACAAGACCTCGTTCGACAAGGCCAACCGCACCAGCGCGTCCGGCGCGCGGGGCATGGGCCTCGACAAAGCGCTGCCGATCTTCGCGGAGATCCGCTCGACGCTCGGGCTGCCGGTGCTGACGGATGTGCACGAGATCGAGCAGTGCGCCCGCGTCGCGGAAGCCGTCGACGTGTTGCAGATCCCCGCGTTCCTATGCCGGCAGACTGACCTGCTGCTGGCGGCTGCCGCGACAGGGAAGGTTGTCAACGTCAAGAAAGGCCAATTCCTAGCGCCCTGGGATATGGCCAACGTGGTCGGCAAGGTGACGGGCGGTGGCAATCCGAACGTCATGGTGACCGAACGCGGCGCATCGTTTGGCTACAACACGCTGGTGTCCGACATGCGGGCGCTGCCAATTCTGGCGCGTTCCACCGGCGCGCCGGTGATCTTCGATGCGACCCATTCGGTGCAGCAGCCGGGCGGTAAGGGCACGTCGTCCGGCGGCGAGCGGGAGTTCGTACCGGTGCTGGCGCGCGCCGCAGTCGCGGTCGGCGTGGCCGGTGTTTTCATCGAAACGCATCCCGATCCGGACAACGCGCCATCGGATGGTCCGAACATGGTGCCGCTCAAGGACTTCGAGGCCCTCATGAAGAATTTGATGGCCTTCGACGCGCTCGCAAAATCAAAATCGTGATGGCCAGATCATAGCAATCAAAACATAAAAAGGGCCGCGAGCGTAACGCGGCATCCGCCGGACCAGATGCTGCCAATCCTCAATGTGATCGCCGCGACAACCTTCGCGGCAGCCCTGTCCTCGCGTGCGATGGAGCCGGTGCTGCCGCTGGTGTCCAGCGATCTCGGCGTCACTGTCGCCACGGCGGCAAGTCTGTCGGCGGCTGTCGCCCTGACATTTGCGCTGGTGCAGCCTATCCTGGGCGCGGCTGCGGACATGTTCGGCAAGGCGCGGCTGATGATCGGTTGCCTCGCGATGCTCGGCGCAGCCAACATCATCGGTGCGATGGCGACATCGTTTGAAATGCTGTTCCTGTCGCGCATTCTCTGCGGCATCGCGGCAGGCGGCACGTTTCCGATCGCGATGAGCCTGACCAGCAACCTCGTTCCGACCGCGCAGCGGCAGGTCGCGTTGAGCCGCATTCTCGCGGGCGCGATGACCGGCAATCTGCTCGGCTCATCCGCAGCCGGCGTGATCGGCGATTTTTTCGGATGGCGCGGCGTGCTTGTCATCCTCGGCCTGCTGGTGATCGTCGCGTCGGTAGCCGTTTGGATCGGTTTTCGAAAAGGCGGGGTATCCAGTCCCAAGCAGAGCGTCAGTTTTGGAGCACTCAGGGACGGTTACCGGACGATCCTCGCCAACCCGAATGCGCGCGTGTGTTTCACGGCGGTGTTTATCGAGGGACTTTGCGTTCTTGGGTTGTTTCCGTTCGTCGCCGCATTTCTGTTTGAGCTGGGCGAAACCCGTGCATCGATTCCTGGCGTGGTCATCGCAGCGTTCGCAGTCGGCGGTTTGTTTTACACCCTGAGCGTGTCGCGCATGCTGCCGCGATTTGGCGTCAGGGGCCTGATGGTCGGCGGCGCCGTGGTCATGGCGCTGCAATTTATCGTTATCGCGCTCGGACCGCGCTGGGAGATTCAGGCGATCTCCTTCCTCGTCATGGGCTGGGGCTTCTATTCGCTGCACGGCTCATTGCAGGTGTTCTCGAGCGATCTCGCGCCTGAAGCGCGCGCCTCGGCGCTGTCGCTCCATGCCTTCTGCTTTTTCATGGGGCAGGCAGCAGGACCGATCGTGTACGGTTTCGGATTGTCTCATTTCGGCAAAATGCCGACGCTGATCCTGAGCGCGACCGCCATTCTCGTGCTGGGAATCGTCGCCGCTCGTCTGCTGCATCAGAAGCCGGCGGAGATGGTGGATATCTAACCTCTTCCCCGATACGGGGCGACGCCCTGATCGGGCACCCACACATCCTTCGGCAATTTGCCGGTCTGCCAGAACACGTCGATCGGCATGCCGCCGCGCGGATAGAAGTAGCCGCCGATCCGCAACCAGCGCGGTGCCAGCAGTTTCGTCAGCCGCTTGCCGATGGACACTGTGCAGTCTTCGTGAAACGAACCGACGTTGCGGAAGCTGTTGAGATAGAGTTTGAGGGTCTTCGATTCGACGAGCCATTTGTCCGGCACGTAGTCGATGACGAGAATTGCGAAATCCGGCTGGCCTGTGACCGGGCAGATCGAGGTGAATTCCGGCATTGTGAAACGCGCAACGTAGTTCGTGTCGGAGTGCGGATTCGGCACCCGGTCGAGTTTTGCCGTATCAGGCGAGGTGGGCGTTTCGACCTGCTGGCCGAGCTGCAACGGCTGCGCGGCGGCCTTGGGGACGCGGGGTTTTCTGGACATCTGTGTCTCCGTTTGCCCTCTGATACATATTCCTGGCCAAAACGTCACGGGACTAAAGACTTCAGATGGCCTTTTCCGGCGCGGCGCGTTCCTGTAGAAGCTGCCCCAAATCCCCGAACCGACTCCTGAAAGGGCGCACATGACCGCAATCGTCGACATCATCGGCCGCGAAATTCTGGACAGCCGCGGCAATCCGACCGTCGAGGTCGATGTGGTGCTGGAAGACGGGTCGCTGGGCCGCGCCGCCGTTCCGTCGGGCGCTTCCACGGGGGCGCATGAGGCCGTCGAACTGCGCGATGGCGACAAGGGCCGCTATCTCGGCAAGGGCGTACAGAAAGCCGTCGAAGCGGTTAACGGCGAGATTTTCGACGCGATCGGCGGCATGGAAGCCGAGCAGCAGGTCCAGATCGACCAGACCATGATCGATCTGGATGGCACGCCGAACAAGAGCCGCCTCGGCGCCAACGCCATTCTCGGCGTGTCGCTCGCTGTTGCCAAGGCCGCGGCGGAATCGCTCGGCATGCCGCTCTATCGTTACGTCGGCGGTACCTCGGCGCGCACCCTCCCGGTGCCGATGATGAACATCGTCAATGGCGGCGTGCACGCGGACAATCCGATCGATTTCCAGGAAATCATGGTGATGCCGGTCGGCGCGAAGAGCTTCTCGGAAGGGCTGCGCTGCGGGGCCGAGATTTTCCACACGCTGAAATCTGAATTGAAGAAGGCCGGTCACAACACCAACGTTGGTGACGAGGGCGGCTTCGCCCCGAATCTGCCGTCGGCGGACGCAGCGCTGGATTTCGTCATGAGCGCGATCGGCAAGGCCGGATACAAGGCCGGCGGCGACGTCATGCTGGCGCTGGATTGCGCTTCGACCGAATTCTTCAAGAATGGCTCGTACGTCTATGAAGGCGAAAAGAAAACCCGTTCGCGCTCGGAGCAGGCGAAGTACCTTGCAGATCTGGTTTCACGCTATCCGATCGTCTCGATCGAAGACGGCATGGCGGAAGACGACATGGATGGCTGGAAGGAACTGACCGACCTGATTGGCGGCAAGTGCCAGCTCGTCGGCGACGACCTGTTCGTGACCAACGTCACGCGCCTTGCGGACGGCATCAAGAAGGGGCTCGGCAATTCCATTCTGGTGAAGGTCAACCAGATCGGCTCGCTTACCGAGACGCTTGCCGCCGTCGAAATGGCGCACAAGGCGGCCTACACCGCCGTGATGTCGCATCGCTCGGGTGAAACCGAGGATTCGACCATCGCCGATCTCGCAGTGGCTACCAACTGCGGGCAGATCAAGACGGGATCGCTGGCGCGTGCGGATCGGACCGCGAAGTACAACCAGTTGCTGCGCATCGAGCAGGAACTCGGCAATCAGGCGGTCTACGCGGGCAGGTCGGCGCTCAAGGCGCTGGCGTAAGGCGGGCTGCGCCGGAAGACACGGCGACGCATCGCAGGGTTTCGTTTTGACATCGCGCTTGCGGCTTGCCTTGGCGNTCGCTTGAGTGGCGTCCGCGAAAATCAAGCTGCGGGAGAACGACGCCATGAACGGTCCACTCGCCGGTATCAAGGTCATCGAGATCGGGCAAGCGCTTGCGGGGCCGCTCGCCGGCGCGATCCTCGCTGACATGGGCGCGGACGTTATCAAGATCGAGAAGCCTGACGGCGGCGATGACGCGCGCAGTTGGGGGCCTCCGTTTATCGAAGACGCATCGATCATGTTTCATGTCACCAATCGCAACAAGCGATCGGTGACGCTCGACATGAAGAACGCAGCCGATATCGAGAAGCTCAAGACGCTCGTGCGTGACGCCGACATCCTGATCCAGAACCTCCGCTCGGGTGTGGTCAACGATCTCGGCATCGGTCCCAAGCAGATGTGTGCGATCAATCCGCGATTGATCTACTGCTCGATCTGGGCGTTCGGGCCGAAGGGGCCGTTGTCGAAGGCGCCGGGATTCGATCCGCTGCTTCAGGCCTATGGTGGCGTGATGATGCAGACCGGCCGCCCGGACGATCCGCCGACATTCTGCGCGCCCGCGATCAACGACAAGGCCACCGCGCAGTGGTGCGTGATCGGCGCGCTCGGCGCGTTGCAGCAGCGTCACGTCTCGGGGAAGGGCTGCGTGATCGATACCTCGCTGCTCGACAGCGCGGCGTCCTGGGTGGATTCATCGCTCGCGACCTATCACGTGACGCAGGAGCTGTCGCCGCGAACAGGGGCGGCGACGCCGACCATCGTGCCGTATCAGGCATTCGAGACGGCCGATCATCCGCTGGTCATCGCGGCCGGTTATGACCGGCTGTTTCACAAGCTCGCCACGGTGCTCGGATTTCCGGAATGGTGCACCGATCCGCGGTTCGCACGCGGCCGCGACCGGTTTGTTAACCGGGACACGCTGCTCGGATTGCTGAAGCCGGTTCTGCTGACCAAAAAGCGGGCCGAGTGGCTAGCGGCTTTCGAGGCGATGGGAGTCCCGTGCAGTCCGGTCAACACCATTGTGGAGTTGTCACAGACCGAACAGTTCAAGGCGTCGGATTTGATGCGCACATTGCCTGGCAGCGATCTGCCGGTGGTCGGTCTGCCGATATCGTTCGATGGCGAGCGCCCGCATCCGCATTCCGGCGCGCCCCGGCTGGGACAGCACAACGACGAGTTGCTGGGTTAACCCGCAGGACCTGTTCCTGCGATCCGAAGTTAATGCACTTGCATCCTTTTTCCCCCAAGGCTAAGCCGGGCTGCCCGGTGTTCTGTTGCCGTTGCTGAAAGGATGTTCTGATGGCCCATACCGTTGCCGTTATCGTCGGCAGTCTCCGCAAGGAGTCGTTTTCGCTCAAGATCGCCAACGCCTTCACCAAGATCGCGGCACCATCTCTCAAACTTGAGATTGTGACGCTTCATGGTCTGTCGTTCTTCAATCAGGATCTGGAGGCGACACCGCCAGCGGACTGGGTCGCGTTTCGCGAGAAGATCCAGAAATCCGATGCGGTTCTCTTTGTGACACCGGAGTACAACCGCTCCATCCCGGGTGTGCTGAAAAACGCCATCGACGTCGGTTCGCGTCCGTCCGGCAAGAGTTCGTTCCTCGGCAAACCTATCGGCATTGTCGGCAGTTCGCCCGGGCCACTTGGCGGCGTCTGCGCCGCGATGAACCTCAAGCAGATCCTGCCCGGTTACAGCGGCCCGATCCTCCAGCAGCCCGAAATCTATCTGAACGGCGTGGGGGACGCATTCGACGACAAGGGCAACCTGGTCAAGGAAGCCCTTGAGAAGGTTCTGAAGACCTATATCGATGCCTTCGCGGCATGGGTCGATAGGCTCAAGAAATAATTGCGCGGCGATGAGGCAGTCCGGCTGTTAGCAATGGGTTAACCGGGCTGTCGCATCGTGCGGGTATGGTTTCACGCACGCGACTCAAAGCAATCATGACCGGCCTTGCGCTGTACGCGATCGCGGCGGCGCTGATTGCCTATTTTGGGGTCAATGCCTACACCGGCAAGTACGGCCTGAACGCGCGGCAGGAACTTGATCAAGAGATCGTGTTGCTGACCACCGAACTGGCCCGACTCAAGGCCGAGCGTGTTGCGGCAGAACAGCGCGTCTCGCTGCTTCGTTCGGACCGAGTCGATCCCGACATGCTCGACGAACGCGCGCGCTACCAGCTCGACTACGTGCATCCGCGCGATCTCGTCCGGATGATCGGTCAGAACTAGTTTCAAATTTCAAAAATCTCGCTCTTTCGATTTTAAAATTGCTGTCGCTGCATTGCGTCATAGATGCGCGATGCGTTTGTGCACGCTATCCTTTTCATTGCGATACGAGTTGGGGTACAGAAGTCGAGTACCCGCTCTCTTATCCGGACAAGCAATGGCAACAGCGAAGAAAACGGCGACACAGGATGCCGGCAACGGCTCCCGTCACCCGACGAATCTGAAGTTCACCAAGGAACAGGAGCTTCACGCGTTCCGCGAAATGATGCTGATCCGCCGTTTTGAAGAGAAGGCCGGTCAACTCTACGGAATGGGTGCAATCGGCGGCTTTTGCCATCTCTACATCGGACAAGAGGCCATCGTTGTCGGGATGCAGCTGGCGCTCAAGCCCGGCGATCAGGTCATCACCGGTTACCGCGATCACGGTCACATGCTTGCATGCGGCATGGAAGCCAACGGTGTGATGGCCGAACTGACCGGCCGCAGGAGCGGATATTCCAAAGGCAAGGGCGGCTCCATGCACATGTTCAGCAAGGAGAAGGCCTTCTACGGCGGACATGGCATCGTCGGCGCGCAGGTCTCGCTTGGCACCGGTCTCGCCTTCGCCAATCGTTATCGTGAAAACGATCATGTCAGCGTCGCGTATTTCGGCGATGGCGCCGCCAATCAGGGACAGGTCTACGAGAGCTTCAACATGGCGGAGCTGTGGAAGCTTCCCGTGATCTACGTCATCGAGAACAATCGCTACGCCATGGGCACATCGGTCACGCGCTCGTCGGCGCAGACGGATTTCTCCAAGCGCGGCGTGTCGTTCAACATTCCGGGCAAGCAGGTCGACGGCATGGACGTCCGCGCTGTCAAGGCTGCGGGCGACGAGGCCGTGGCGTGGTGCCGTGCGGGCAAGGGCCCCTACATTCTTGAAATGCAGACCTATCGCTATCGCGGACACTCGATGTCCGATCCTGCGAAGTACCGGACGCGTGAGGAAGTGGACAAGGTGCGCCACGATTCCGATCCGATTGAACAGGTGAGATTGCGTTTGCTCGACATGAAGGTCACCGAAGCGGAGCTGAAGGCGATCGACGCCGAGGTGCGCGAGATCGTCAACGCATCAGCGGATTTCGCGCAGCGTGATTCCGAGCCTGACGCGTCCGAGCTTTACACCGACATTTATCGATAGGCGCGCAGTTCGCGCAATTCAGAGATTACGTCCGGAGCGACCATGCCGATTCAAGTTTTGATGCCCGCGCTTTCGCCCACGATGGAAAAGGGCAACCTTTCCAAATGGCTGAAAAAAGAGGGCGAAGCCATCAAGTCCGGCGACGTGATCGCCGAGATTGAAACCGACAAAGCCACGATGGAAGTCGAGGCCACCGATGAGGGAACACTCGGCAAAATCCTCGTCGCCGAAGGCACCAACGATGTTGCGGTCAACACGCCGATCGCGACCATTCTGAGCGACGGCGAAAGCGCCGCCGATCTGGGCAAGGCTCCAGCCGTTGCTGCCAAGGCCCCGGAACCTAGCATTGAAGTTAAGCAGGAAGTTGAAGAGTCTCGCGCACCCGTCGGCGAGGGCAAGCCGCAGATCAGCGCTCCGGCGGCTGTCGCAGCCCCGGCCGCGCCGGTGGAGCCCGATCCGGAAGTGCCGCCCGGCACCGAGATGGTGAAGATGACGGTGCGCGAAGCGCTCCGCGACGCCATGGCCGAGGAAATGCGCCGCGACGGCGACGTGTTTGTGATGGGCGAAGAGGTCGCCGAATATCAGGGCGCTTACAAGATCACGCAGGGGCTGTTGCAGGAATTCGGCGCGCGCCGCGTGATCGACACGCCGATTACCGAACACGGTTTCGCCGGCGTCGGCGTCGGCGCCGCGTTCGCCGGGCTCAAGCCCATCGTGGAATTCATGACCTTCAACTTCGCGATGCAGGCGATTGACCAGATCATCAACTCGGCGGCGAAGACGCTCTACATGTCCGGCGGGCAGATGGGCTGCTCCATCGTGTTCCGTGGTCCGAACGGCGCGGCTGCGCGCGTCGCCGCCCAGCACAGCCAGGACTACTCGGCGTGGTACTCGCAGATACCCGGCCTGAAAGTGGTTTCGCCGTATTCGGCGGCGGACGCGAAAGGCCTGCTCAAGGCCGCGATCCGCGATCCGAATCCGGTGATCTTCCTTGAGAACGAAATTCTCTACGGCCACTCTGGCGACGTGCCGAAGCTCGACGATTACGTTGTTCCGATCGGCAAGGCACGCATCGCGCGCGCCGGCAAGGACGTGACGCTGATCGCGTGGTCGAACGGAATGACCTACGCGCTGAATGCCGCCGATGAACTCGCCAAGGAAGGCATCGAGGCCGAAGTCATCGACCTGCGTACGCTGCGTCCGATGGACACCGAAACGATCATCAGCTCCGTGAAGAAGACGTCGCGCGCTGTGGTGGTCGAAGAGGGCTGGCAGCAGTCGGGTGTCGGCGCGGAAATCGCCGCGCGGATCATGGAGAACGCGTTCGATTATCTTGACGCACCGGTCGCGCGCGTCTCGGGCAAGGACGTGCCGATGCCGTACGCAGCCAACCTCGAAAAGCTTGCGCTGCCGACGGTGGCGGAAGTCGTCGCCGCCGCCAAAGCCGTTAGTTATCGCTGAGAGAGCAGGACCAGGATCATGCCGATCAACATTCTGATGCCTGCACTGTCTCCCACGATGGAGAAGGGCAACCTTTCCAAGTGGCTCAAGAAGGAGGGCGACAAGGTCAAGTCCGGCGATGTGATCGCCGAGATCGAGACCGACAAGGCGACGATGGAAGTCGAAGCCGTCGACGAAGGAACGATCGCGAAGATCCTTGTGCCGGAAGGCACGCAGGATGTTCCGGTCAACAACGTCATTGCAGTTCTCGCCGGTGACGGCGAAGACGTGAAGGCTGCGGGAGCAGGGGCTGCATCTGCGCCTGCTCCAAAGTCCGAAGCACCAAAGGCCGAAGCTTCGAAGGCTGCGGCGCCTGCAGTGGCGTCAGCACCTGCTGCGCCTGCGCCGAAAACCCCGGCGCCTGCTCCGCAAGCCGCACCAGCCGCCAGCAATGGTACGCGCGTGTTTTCGTCGCCGCTGGCGCGGCGGCTTGCGAAGGAAGCGGGGATCGATCTCGCCCGCGTCACCGGTTCGGGGCCGCATGGCCGCGTCGTGGCGCGCGACGTCGATCAGGCAAAGTCGGGCCAGGGCCTCAAGCCCGCTGCCAGCGCTGGCGCTCCCACCGCTGGCACTGGCGCGGTCGGCGCGCCGGCGATGTCCGATCAGCAGATTCTCGCGCTGTATGAGGAGGGCGCTTACGAAAGCGTCCCGCACGACTCGATGCGCCGGACCATCGCGCAGCGTCTAACCGCTGCGACCAATTCGATGCCGACGTTCTATCTCACGGTCGATTGCGATCTCGGCAAGCTCAACGCGGCGCGCGAGGAGATCAACGCCGCTGCGGGCAAGGACAAGGACGGCAAGCCGCTCTACAAGCTTTCGGTCAACGACTTCGTCATCAAGGCGATGGCGCTGGCGCTGCAGAAGATTCCCGAGGCAAACGTATCGTGGACCGAGGCCGCGATGCTTCGCCACAAGCATTCGGACATCGGCGTCGCAGTGGCGCTGCCGTTTGGTCTGATCACGCCGATCATTCGCCAGGCCGAGATCAAGACGCTGTCGGCAATCTCCAGCGAGATGAAGGATCTTGCCGCGCGGGCAAAAGCCAAGAAGCTCAAGCCGAGCGAATACCAGGGCGGCACATCGTCAGTGTCGAACCTCGGCATGTACGGCATCAAGGACTTCACCGCGGTGATCAATCCGCCGCAGTCCTCGATCCTTGCCGTCGGTACCAGCGAGGATCGGGCGGTGGTGCGCAACGGCCAGATCGTGGCGGCGTCCATGATGAGTGTGACACTGTCCTGCGACCACCGCGCCATCGACGGTGCGCTCGGCGCGGAGCTGATCACCGCGTTCAAGAGGCTGATCGAAAACCCCGTGATGATGGTGGTGTGACGGACCGGCGCGGGAGATTCCGATGAAACTCTTCGGCGTCGTTCTTCTCGCGGGCCTGCTGTCGTTGATCGTCGGCGTTGGGGTGACCATCGCGATCAATGCGGTCGCACCGTGCTACAGTGACAAGGCCGGATGCGGGATGGCCGAGGCCTATCGCCTTTTCTTCGTGCCGGGCTTCGCCTTGCTGGGGATGGTTGCGTTCGGATTTTCCGCCGCGGGCAAGAACCGCGAGCGGCCGCTCTGGCTGACGTTGATCACGCTGTGTCTGGTGCCCGTGTTTCTATTTCTGTTTGCCGTCGGTTCGGATTTGTCGTCGGGCCGCACGGCGAGCAAGGGGGACATCTCCGATTCATTGCTGGCCGCGCTCGCGTATTTGTCGGTCATTTATGTGCAGTGGCGCGTGATCCGCGATTTTCTTCGCCGGCGCGAGGCCGCATTGCAGGCGGCGGCATGACGATGGCCGTGAACACAAACATCCGAACGTCCTGGCCATGGATTACGATGCTGCTCGCCGCGGCCGCAGCGCTCCATCCGGTCGTCTACGACATCATCATCTACTATGCTTGGCATTCGGGTGAACAACTGGCGCGTAGCCGCGGACAATTTCTCGTCTATATGGTGCTTGCGATCGCGGCAGGTGTCGGCCTGATCGAGTTCGGCATCAGGAAATTTTTGATTTCAAGACAAAGCCGGTTGGCTGGTGGAGCGAAGAATGGCTGATACATCTTTCGACGTCGTTGTGATCGGCTCCGGCCCCGGCGGTTACGTTACCGCGATCCGCGCAGCGCAACTCGGCTTCAAGACTGCCATTGTCGAGAAGGCGTATCTCGGCGGCATCTGCAACAACTGGGGCTGCATTCCGACCAAGGCGCTGCTGCGCTCGGCGGAAATCTATCACTACATGAAGCATGCCAAGGACTACGGCCTGTCGGCGGACAATGTGTCGTTCGATCCGAAGGCTGTGATCGCGCGCTCGCGCGGCGTGGTGAAGCGCCTCAACGGCGGCGTCGAGTACCTGATGAACAAGAACAAGATCACGATCATCTGGGGCGAGGCGACGCTGGACGGCAGCGGCAAGTTCACGGTGAAGAAAACCGAGGCGGCTGCGCCCAAGGGCGCGCTGGGCGAGGGTGCGTATACCGCCAAGCACATCATCGTCGCCACCGGCGCGCGTCCGCGTGTGCTGCCGGGTCTCGAACCCGACAAGAAACTGGTCTGGACCTACTTCGAGGCGATGAACCCGGACAAAATGCCGAAGTCGCTGCTGGTGGTCGGCTCCGGCGCCATCGGCATCGAGTTCGCGTCGTTCTATCGCACCATGGGCGCGGAGGTGACGGTGGTCGAGGTGTTGCCGCAGATTCTTCCTGTCGAAGACGCGGAAATCGCCGCGGTCGCGCGCAAACAGTTTGAGAAGCAGGGCATGAAGGTTCTTGCCAACACCAAGGTGACGAAGCTCGACAAGAAGACCGACAGCGTTGTCGCCACCATCGACGACGGCAAGAAACCCGTCACGCTGGAAGTCGACCGTGTGATCTCGGCGGTCGGTGTGGTCGGCAATATCGAAGGCTTCGGGCTTGAGAAGCTCGGCGTGAAGACGGATCGCGGCTGCATCGTCATCGACGGATACGGCAAGACCAACGTGCCCGGCATCTATGCCATCGGCGACGTCGCCGGTCCTCCGATGCTGGCCCACAAGGCCGAGCATGAAGGCGTGATCTGCGTCGAGGCCATCAAGGGTCTGCATCCGCATCCGATGGACAAGCTGCTGATCCCGGGCTGCACCTACTGCCATCCGCAGATCGCGTCGGTCGGTCTCACCGAGGCGAAGGCGAAGGAAGCGGGCAAGGACGTCCGGGTCGGCCGCTTCCCGTTCGTTGGCAACGGCAAGGCCATCGCGCAGGGCGAAGACCAGGGCATGGTGAAGGTGATCTTCGACAAGAAGACCGGCCAGCTTCTCGGCGCGCATATGGTGGGCCACGAGGTCACTGAACTCATCCAGGGCTTCGTCGTGGCGATGAACCTCGAGACGACCGAGGAAGAGCTCTTCCACACCATCTTCCCGCATCCGACCATCTCGGAAACGATGAAGGAAGCGGTGCTCGACGCCTACGGGCGCGTGCTCAATATGTAGGGGCAAGCACACCAATCGCCGGCCGCAAGTTTGGTTCCTTACAAAGGGAGCAATAAATGTGGTGCGCCCGGAATTGCAGTTCTGGTATCTTTCTGCCGCCGCACCTGCGTCGCGAATGAAATGGCTGATTCTCTCAATTAAGGAATCATCTGTGTTCGCCTGATGGATGCAGGGCGATAAATGCCGATGGACAAGAGAATTGCTTCACTGACCGATGAAGGCCGCTACAGGCTGCTGGTTGAATCGGTGACCGACTACGCAATCTACATGCTTGATCCGAACGGGATTGTCACAAGCTGGAATCCGGGGGCTCAGCGATTCAAGGGCTATCTGCCGGATGAAATCATCGGGCAGCATTTTTCAAGATTTTACACGCCGGAAGATCAGGCCACGGACCTTCCTGCGAGGGCGCTGCAAACCGCCCGCACCGAAGGAAAGTTCGAGGCGGAAGGCTGGCGCGTCCGGAAAGACGGAAGCTGCTTCTGGGCTAACGTCATTATTGATCCTATCCGCGCGCAGAATGGCGAGCTTATCGGCTACGCTAAAATAACGCGCGACCTTACCGAGCGGAAAGCGTCGGAAGAGGCATTGCGCCAAACTCAGGAACAGTTCCGGCTGCTTGTCCGTGGCGTGACCGACTACGCCCTCTATCTGCTGGATACGGACGGGCGCGTCAGCAACTGGAATATCGGCGCCCAGCGCATCAAGGGTTATCTTCCGGAAGAAGTCATCGGAACCCATTTTTCCCGTTTCTATACGGATGAGGATCGCGAAACAGGCGAGCCGCAAAAGGCGCTCGATACCGTGCGGCGCGAAGGGCGTTTTGAGAAGGATGGCTGGCGCCTGCGCAAGGACGGTTCGCGCTTCTGGGCGCATGTCGTCATCGACGCCATCCGCGATGATGACGGTCAGCTCATCGGCTATGCGAAGATTACCCGCGACATCACCGAGCGGCGCGAGATCGCGCTGAAGCTGGAACAAACCCGCGAAGCCTTACTTCAATCGCAGAAGATGGAAGCCATCGGCCAGCTCACTGGCGGCATCGCGCATGATTTCAACAATCTGCTCATGGCGATTATGGGCAGCCTTGAGTTGATGCGCAAACGAATGCCTGACGATCCTCGGCTGATGTCACTGCTGGCGAACGCAGCTCAAGGCGTCGAACGCGGGACGCTGCTCACCAAGCGTATGCTGGCGTTTGCGCGCCGGCAGGAACTGAAACAGGAAGCCGTCGATGTACCCGAGCTCGTGCGGGGCATGAGCGACTTGATGCGCCGGTCCCTCGGTCCTTCGGTGAACATCGAGACGCGCTTTCCGCTTCAAATCCGCCCCGTGCTTGCTGATGCCAACCAATTGGAAATGGCGATTCTCAATCTGTCGGTGAATGCGCGAGACGCGATCGGAGACCGCGGCGACATCATCATCGGTACGCGCGAAGTCACTGTGGGTGCCGCCGACGATCAGTTGAGCCCGGGCGACTATGTTTGCATTTCCGTGACAGACAACGGGAGCGGCATGGATGAGGAAACCCTGCGCCGGGCCATGGAGCCGTTCTTTACCACCAAAGGAGTCGGGAAGGGCACGGGACTTGGATTGTCGATGGTGCATGGCCTTGCCGAACAGTCGGGCGGCCGCTTCAACCTGAAAAGCAAGGTCGGTGAAGGCACGACCGCGGAGCTCTGGCTGCCGGTCGCGGAGCCGGCCTCCGGCAAGGCAAGATCCAATCTGAAAGCTGCTTCGCGGGTTGCGACGGCCGAACTGACGATCCTCGCGGTTGATGACGATCCGCTGGTATTGACCAACACGATGGCGATGCTTGAGGACCTTGGGCATCTCGTCCATTCAGCGAGCTCCGCCAAGGGCGCACTCAAGATTTTGGCGGGATATCCCGACATTGAACTGGTCATCACTGACCAGGCCATGCCGCAGATGACGGGAGTTCAACTCGCGAAAGCCATCGAGCGGGATTGGCCACACATTCCGGTTCTCATCGCGACAGGCTACGCGGAAATCGAGCCCGGTACTGCGAACGTTAGGCCGAAACTGGCCAAGCCTTTCACGCAGGCGGAATTGGCCAACGAAATTGCGCGGCTATCGGCTCGTACACGCAAGGCTGGCCGCGTTGTCAAAGTCCCGCGGACCGAGGCGAAGGACAAGTGAGATCGCAGCCCGGGTGTCGCTGCAGCACGTGGCCGCTTGCTGAAGATGCAAATGTAGAGACGTTCAAGGTCATCCGGCTTTCGAAGTGTCGCCGAACTGCGGTAAAGTCCGCAGGTTCGCTGGCGATTCCGGCGGAAGCTACGGGTGGGGGATTTGATGGACGCACAAGCATTTTTCAGCCAGCCGGGAGTTGGTTTCTTCACCATGCTCCTGATCGGCGCCATCGCCGGCTGGATCGCGGAGCGGGTCACCGAGTCCAACCACGGCATCTTCACCAACATCCTGGTCGGCATCGCGGGCTCGTTCGTGGGCGCCAAGCTCGCGGAAATCGCGCAAGTGCCGGTGTTTGGCTTCTGGCGTACGCTGATTTCAGCCTCGATTGGCGCGGTGCTCCTGCTGTTTGCCTGGCGCATGATCCGCGGAGGGCGTTAGCCGCCACTCGGTTCTCATCGCCAACCGGGCGTGCGCGGCATCGTTGCCGCGTAGCAACGGATGTTGCGTGCCTACAACACTTCGTGAACATTTAACCGTCGTCGCAGGCGCACAAGAAGAAGGCGAAGAAATCCAAAGCCAAGAAAGCCGCGCCAGCGAGCGCAACACCAGCGCAGACGGCGCCGAAGAGTTCCTGTTAGCGTTTGTTCAATCGCCGCGGACGCGAAAGGCCGGCTGCAATGCCGGCCTCTTCTTTGGCGGTTATCACAACCATCCAGCATGTGCGACTCTGATGCATTCGGCAGCAACGCTCCTTCGGAGGGGCGCGTTGGCCATCTGACTGGTGCTGACCTTTGACCGCACACGCCGAAAAACTTGACCATATGCACCCGCGCGCTCCGATTTTGTCGTCGTGCGCGCGTTTTAGACAATTGAAAACGCGAGTTTATTTCCGCTCAGCGAGGCGGCGTGCGCCATAGGCTGTTCGCGACGCATCACGTTGCAGTCGCCGAAACGCTCGCTAAGCTTCAAGCATAAGAAAACATCGGAGAGGAAACGTGACCCAGACTATCGTGATTGATGACGCATAGCGTGATCGCGCATCGCCACTCGTAGTAATTCAAATCTGAATCACTACAGGCGAAGCAACCGGACCATTCAAATCTCTGATGACTGCACAACCGAGGGAGATTCCCGCGGCAGGAGATGTTTGTCCGCTGATGGCGATGTGCATTCAACCCAAGTCAAAAAGGAGGAAACGATGGAATATCTCTACGTCGGCCGTAACGAGCTCGTTGCCCTTGTCGTTGGGCTTGTCACCGGATTCCTGTACTCGCTGCTCAACCTGCCGATCCCGGCACCGAATGTGCTCGGCGGCATTCTCGCGATCATCTTCACCTTCGCCGGCTACGTGATCGTGAAGCTCATTCGCAAGCAGATCACGTTCGGCCGGCCTGAATCCTCCGAAGCGAAACCGCTTCGGGTCGAAGTCTAAAGCATCAAAAAAATCAGGAGGAACGAACATGGTTCAAATCAGTCTTGGTCTCATCGAACTACAGGCCGCCATCGTCGGTCTCATCACCGGCGTTCTCTACACGGCAGTGAATGCGCCGATCCCCGCGCCAAATGTTCTGGGCGGCATTTTCGCCATCGTCGGTACGTTCGTCGGCTATGTCGCCGTCGCCGCGCTTCGCCATCAAGTGACTTTCGTATTTTGAACACAAGGAGACTCAATCTCATGCTCAAGTCCATGATCAAAGGCACGACCGGACCGCAGCTTCACGATTTGAAGGCTACTCTCGAAACCATTCAGTGGGGCGCGTTCGACGGTTCGGTCGACCCGGTCCTTCACGTCAACTCCGGCGACATCGTGAAGATCGAATGCCTTGCTCACCATGCCGGCGATGCGCCGGATCTGCTGATGGATGATGTGATCCGCGAAATTTACGAGACGGTGCCGCCGGAGAGCCGTACGCCTGGCGTCCATATCCTCACCGGCCCGATCTATGTCGAAGGCGCCGAGCCGGGCGATACGCTGGAATGTCGCGTGCTGCACATGGAGCCGCGCCTCAAGTACGGTGTCAACTTCATCGCAAGCTGGGGTCTTCTGCACGAAGAATTTGGCCGGAAAGAACACGTCATCATCTATGAGGCGGACGTTGAATCCCAGCTCGCCCGCGCTGTGTTCAAGTACGAATACGACACGCCCGAGAAGTCGTATCCGGGCATGATCACGCCTGTCGATCATGCCAAGCGCAAGCCGGCACTCGAGAACGTCGTCGTTCCGCTCCGCCTGCACTTCGGCACTGCGGGTGTTTGTCCGGCGGCCGAGGGCAAGATCAGCACTGTGCCTCCGGGTGTGCACGGCGGCAACGTCGACAACCGCGAGTTCATCGCCGGCACCAGCATGTTCTACCCGGTGCATCGTGAAGGCGCGTTGTTCTGGGCTGGCGATACTCATTTTGCCGAAGGTGATGGCGAAGTGAACGGCACCGCCATCGAAGCGCACGTCAATGCCACCATCCAGCTCATCCTGCACAAGGGCGGCGCGGGCAAGAACCCGGTGTTGGAAACGCCGCGCGAGTGGATCTGCCACGGGTTCAGCGAGGACCTCGACGAAGCTGTCCGCGAGTGCGTTCTGGAGACCATTGGGCTGCTGCAGCGCAAATGGGGCATCACGCGCGAGGAAGCCTACTCGATCTGCAGCGTTGCTGGCGATCTGCGCGTCACCCAGGTGGTCGACGGCGTCAAGGGCGCACACATGGCGGTGCGCCGCGATCTGCGCCGACCGTAAAGTCACCCAGCGACTGGAAAGGGGAGGAAATACATTTCCTCCCCCTTTTTTTGGATTCCGGAATGATCCGTTTGTGCGTTGCATTCTGCCAGGACGGGATATCGCAGACGGAATGATGCACAGCGGATCGGCCTCGCCTAATCATTGGTTTGAGAAAGGGCGCAGAGTTGTCATAGTTGTCGGTTCGGGCGATGGAGGAGACGCCGTGCAGTCATGGCACTTCGCAAGCGATGACTATCCATCCACGCTGCGCGAAACCGCGTGGCGGGCTGCGATCGAGCGCGCCGGGCTGTCTACGGAAATCGGCCCGGATGAGCTGCGGGCTTATTCCCATCATCGTCTTT